>JAYESA010000013.1:64052007-64207141 GCA_036927795.1 Iris macrosiphon
GTTTGACCTAGAATTTTAGGAGCACCCTAGTTTGACCTAGACTTGACCGTAGTTGACTCGGTTGACCGCCAAAGTCAACTTTTGACCTAGTTTTGACCCAGAGTTAACTTTTTGGACCTAGAGTTGACTTTTTGACCCAGATTTCATCGGTTTGACCCGTTTGACCTAGAACGACCCTAGAAGCCTATTTTTAGTTATTTTATATTTGTTTAACTCATTAGAAACCTGTTTAACCTTGCTTTTCATAATAGGTCCTTGCGACACCGGTTCGGATCGCCAGTTGCTCAGGACGTCAGGCGAGTACATTCTCTGATAGTTTTTATTATCTGATGATTATTATGATTCAGCTTCTAGTATAGTATCATCTGATTATTCTGGCACAACACGGGACACTGACTGGTATTTCTGGATTCATTTACTTGTGACACGTACATTTTATGTTTCTGACCTCTATTCTGGAATCACTACTGGCATCACCTACAGGCATCACTCATGTTTAGGCTGGACTCATCTTGATTTGCGTGTCGGGTCTTGGATCCACTTGTATTAGTCGGGACGGGGAAATACTCGTGTAGACATGTAAATATTCCCATCTGGAATTATCAGGAATCACTCCCTCTGGTCTAATCTGGAATGATAGCAGCCGCGCACCCAGTGCGCGGTGAGCCGTACTTACCCCTAGCCGTTTACATGTCGAAACAAGTATTTCAAAGTCACCGAGTTCATTCTTTATAGTCTGGACTCACTTGCATTTCTTGACTTGTCTCACTTATATATTTCTAAACTTAACTCACTACATGTATTTCATGCTGGACTCACTACATGTTCATGTGCACGGACTTGATCTTAGCTTAGATTTCTTGTATCTTACAGTTACTACTATCTTGCTCTGATATCCATGCATCTTTACCTTTATGCACCAGTTATACATATTTCCTTATTTCATACTTGCTTCATTCTTCTTGCTACTTGCTATAACTGTTTTATAGTTTTTATCATTTAAATGGAACTGCTGTTAGAGATGTACTTGCTCCAGTCCTGACTGGACATATTTTTCAGAGTATCCGGAGGAGTGGTGTCCGACGTTTTATGGACCTGAGCCTGTCGATGGTGCAGACAGGGACCCTCTAGTTTAGGAGTGATTTTTGGGTTGGTAGCCGGGATCACTAGGACCTTGTTGTTTTTATTAGCTTTTAGCACTGGATTTGTCTCCGGTTTTGGATTGAGACCTTGTATTGTATATTATTTTTGGATGATGTATTATTATTATTGATGTTGTGGTTGTTGTAGTAGTTGTTGTTGGTTAGACTTTGGAGTTATTAGTCTTCTTGTTATCTTATCGTGCTTAGATTCGTGATTGAGTACTTGATTATCATTATGATATTTGCTCCTCTGTTTGGAGTTGAGATCTTGACAGGTTTATATATTGATTACGTGGTTGCCCTCCTTTTTGGAGAGGTCATGGCAGATTTTTTTGTGAGTTATCTAGATAGTTGACCTAGACAGCCTTCTACCGCCGATGCTGCAGCGTAGGCTGGACGTACCCATGACTCATGCCCGATTTTCTGGGTGCGGGTCGTGACACATTTTTGGTGGTGGCCCATGCAGGTCTCGATTCGCAATTAGTGCGATATCGTGGTGGTACAACAACTTAGTTGTACTGCTGCGAGCCTGCTATAGGATCTAGGATCTAGGATGAGAGTGTACTCAATCACGACTAGGAACAATTTCAATCTAATTATTCTGAAATTGTTTTCTTTTGAAATATTATCGTCCTTCTTTAATGATATCGTACCTTGCACCGTATTGACTTCTTTCGATCTGTGTTCAGGATGCCTCCGAAGACACGATCCCATCGTACCGTTCCAGCAGTTGCCACTGAGAGGTCTGCTACCTCTCGTTCAGCTCGTATTCAGGCAGCTGCTACCGCTCCACTCACCACTCCTGTGGTTGAGGGAGCATCTGCTTCTCTCGGGGATCCTCCTTCACCTGTCGATTCGAGGACTACCCCAGTCGTTCCGGTGGTTCCTCCACCACTTCCTGCTCCAGTAGATGCTGCGCAGTTATTTGCATTCTTCAGGAAGATGATGGACGCACAGCACCATCAGGTGGATGTGATGAGGCTGGGCATTGAGAACGCCCACCAGGTGGCCATGACAGCAGTGGATAGGGTGGCACAGATTCAGCCACAGGCAGATCAGATTCAACATACGAGGCCGGATAGTATCATTGACTTTCAGAGGATACGGCCCAAGGAGTTCTGTGGTACAGAAGGGATCATATACGCGGATGACTGGATAGAGCAGATCGAGGGGATCTTCAGGCTGGCACAGATTTCATACAGTATGCAGATAGAGGCAGCGGGCAGTCAGATGTTCGACCTTGCTTTGACATGGTATCACACTGATACGAGGATTGCGGCGCCAGGGCTTACTTGGGAGGCTTTCAAGAGGCTTTTTAAGGAGAAGTTTTTCCCAGATGTGGCGCTCAGTGCTTTGGAGAGCCAGTTCGAGGCACTCGTCCAAGGGAGCATGACGGTGGACGAGTACGCAGCAGAGTTCTGCCGTCTGGGCAGATTTGTAGATGGCTTGAGTGAGGCAGCCAAGGCGAGAAAGTTTCGCAAGGGCTTGGTCATGGCGATCAAGTCTTTAACCAGGAGCGACCGCAAGGCGACTTTCGAGCAGATAGTAGGAGACGCTCAGAGAGCAGAGGATGACTTGGAGCTCAAGTCCAAGAGAGGCAGGGATGATTCAGGCAGTGCGAGTGGCAGTGCGGGACCGGCTAAGCGTCCCTATGTGCAGAAGGCAGCGCAACAGGGTCAGGATCAGAGGGTGTCCACTTGTGCCTACTGCAAGAAGGCAGGACACACTTGGGATGTTTGTAGGAGGAGGCTGAAGATGTGTTTATTCTGTGGATCCGCTGCTCACCAGATGCGAGATTGCCCCACTGCACCTCCATTGGGTGGAGCACAGGATCAGAGAGTTGGAGCTAGGCTACCTGTGGCACATCATCATGCCCCGCACTAGCAGAGGGATACACCCCAGCAGGCCAGGGCTTATGCATTGACGGTCGAGGAGGCCGATGCTACGGGTGTCGGGTTAGCAGGTCTGTCTCTTTGTTCTTTTTCCTGTCCTTTTCTATTCCTTGTGGTGTGCTTCATTAGTACCTGTTAGACTTTTCTGTGCGGTGGTAGATAGTGTAGTGACCCCGATTAAGACTGTGATAACACGACCAGTAGGACCCTGATCTTGTATGCTGTATAGGTAGAATTTCTTGACTGTGATTGTTGGGGGTTTGACCTAGAGAGAGTGATTGACTTTAAATTTCGAGGACAAAATTTTCTAAGGAGGATAGGCTTGTCACCACCCATTTCCAGAGCCGGGTATTTTTTTTATTTTAATTTAGTTAATTGTGTATTATTTATATTTAATTGTATTTATATTTAATTAATGATTGTATTATATTTTTATTGATTGTTTTAGGATTTTGGCTAGCCTGGACCCATGTCAGACCCTAGTGGACACATGTCCGACCCAGCCCACACTCCTGTGAGACCTATTTTTGGGTTTAGAATATTTATTATATTTTTAGTGGGTTAGTTGGAGAGATTTGGAGTTAGTTTGAGTATTTTTGGAACCCGAAACCCAAAACCGAGTTACAGGAGGGCATTTTAGATATTTGCCAACTTGTAACCCCTTTATTATTCCTTGGCCGTCCTTTCCACAGCAGCCCTACCCGCATAACAGCAGCAAGCAGCCCCCCCATTTTCATTTTCCTCTTCTTCTTCTTCACTTTTTCTTCTTCTCCACTCATTTTTCTTCTTCCTTTCTCCTTCCTACTTCAAGTAAGCACCCATTTCTCTTCTTTCTTCTTCTATTCTCCATGAATGATTAACCCTAATCCTACATTCTTCCCCAACCTAGGTGGGTAGAGCTTAGATTTGGTGTTGGAGCTTGGATTGGGAGCTTGGAAGCTTGGTTTGGTAGATTTGGAGCATTTTGGAGACTTTGGCCTTGGGATTTCAACTCCCAAGAGGTAAACTCTAGCTTTCTCCTTGCTAATTATTTTTATATAGTGTAATTAGTGTTGTAGAACCTTCCTAGACCCTTAGGCTACCTGTGGGAGGAAGTTGGAACTAGTTGGGTAGTGTTTGGAGACTTTAATACTAGGTTTGTATCAATTTCGGGTGGAATCCGAATTTGGCCCAATTTTGGGTGATGCCCTAAGTTAGACGGACCTAGGTAGACGTTGTCGGGTGTCTAGAGGGTGAGTGCGTGTCTCCGTTCAAACACAGAAAGTCGTGTCGCGGAGAAACGGGCGTTTTGGGCGAATTTGGGGCTTTTCGTCGTCGCCGATTCTAAGTGCGTGCGCGTTTCTGCCACGGACCTAGAATCGATACAGGAGCACTTTTTCTAGGATCTAGGCATCGTTTAGAGCGCGTGGGTAAATTTTGGGCCCATTCCGAGTTCGTTTGGTGTGTGTTTTAGGAGATTTTCTGAACCGCGCACCGCGTGTTCGTCGAAATGACCGAACGACCATTTCGACTTGATTTTCTTGTTTCGGGCTTGTGCGCGTGTTGGGTTAGTATCGGAGAGTGTGTGCTAGAGTTTTCGAGTTATATTTTATATATTTTAGGGTGTTGGTGAGTGTCGGGGTCGTTGGTCGTGAGTGGGGCGTGTTGTTGTGTGTTGTGGTTGAGTGGTGTTGTGTCTCTCTATATATATTTATAAATGTCTATATATATATATATATATATATATATATATATATATATGTATGTATGTATGTGTGTTTATGTATATATATTTATATATATGTATGTATGTATGTGTGTTTATGTATATATATTTATATATATGTGTGTGTATTTATATCTATGTGCTTGTGTATGTATATGCCTATGTGTGTATATATATATATATATATGTAGATGTGTAAGAGTGTGTGTGAGTGTGTTGATATGTATATATATATATATATATATATATATATATATATATATATATATATGTGTGTGTGTGTGTGTGTGTGTGTGTGTGTGTGTGTATGTTTATATATATATATATATATGATTATGAGTTTGTGTGTATATATGAATATATATATTTATATATATATGTATGAGTGTTGTGTGTGTGTGGTTGTGTGTTTGTGAGAGTGTGTGCTAGTGTGTGTGAGAGTGTGTGTGAGAGTGAGTGTATGTGAGTGAGGGTATATATATATATATATATATATATATATATATATATATATATATATATATATATATATATATGTTTGGGAGTGAGTGTATGTATATATATATTAGTGTGTATATATATATATATATATATATATATATATATATATATATAGATATAGATGTGTGTTTATATTGTATATATATATATATATATATATATATATATATATATATATATATATAATTATATGTGTGTGTGTGTTGATATGTGTTGAGTGTGTGTGTGTGTTAGATATATATAAGTTAGTGTGTATATATATATCTATAGAGTTATATATATGTATATATATGTATGTATATATATATAGTGATATATATATATATGTATATAGGAGTGTGTGTGTGTGTGTGTATGAGAGAAGGGGGGACAGCAAACTGGAATAGCAGCAGCAGCAGCAGCATGCTGCTCCAGCAGCAAGGAGCAGCAGCCACAGTAGCTTATGCAACAACAGTTGCAGCATAGGCACAGCAGCAGTTGCAGCATTCAGGCAAGAGCTAGCAGCAGCAGTATGCGAGGGAGAGAGAGAGGTATATATATATATATATATATAGATATAGATAGATAGTTATATAAATAGATAGGTAGATATCTAGAATAGATAAATAGTTAGATAGAATTATAGATAGATAGATAGATAACTAGGTAGATAGGTAAGTGGATAAATAGATAGATAGTTAGATATAGTTTGATAGATAGATAGTTAGAGGGATATAGATAATAGTTAGCTAGATAGATACTAGGTAGAGAGGTAGTTGTTTGTTAGTCTAATAGATAGATTCATAGTTAGATAGATAAATGCATAGATAGATAGATAGATGCCTAGATAGATAGATAAATAGATAGGTAGATAAATAGTTGGATAGTTAGATAGGTTGATAGATAGATATTAAATAGGTAGATAGATGGATTGATAAATAGATTAGATAGATACATAGGTAAATAGATACCAAGATAGTTAGAGATAAATAGATAGATACTATATAGATATTAGATGGATAGGTAAATAGTTTGATAGATAGATAGGTAAATAGAAAGATAGTTTGATTGTTATATAGATAGATAGATGATAGTTAGATGGTTAGATAGAATGATAGATAGATGGACAGATTTAGATAGATAGCTAGATATCTAGATATAGATATATTTATATATTTGAGGGTAAGGTATATATGTATAGGTAAGGTAAGATACATAAGGTATGTGTATATATGAAGATATATAGGTATATGCCTATATGTATTAGATATCTATATTTTAGCCTAGATTATAGCTAGATATATATATGTTTATGCATAGTTAGTTAGCTAGAGGGGTAGTCGGGTTGAGTTTAGAGCGGTATCTCAATACATTGAGATACCGAGGTATCTCAATACCTTGAGATATCCAAGGTATTGGGTTTCGAGCGGGGGTTTTGAGTAATAGCCTAGGAATAGTATTAGAGTCATTTTTATATGCTTATGTGTATATATTTACGCGTGCTAGCATAGTTTTAGCGGGTTTAGGCGGGGTGTGTAGCCTAGGTTGAGGTATCGGATATCGAGGGTATCCCGGTATCTCAAGGAGGCGAGTTTGTGAGTTTTCTAGCTTAATGACCTCGGTTTGACCTAGAATTTTAGGAGCACCCTAGTTTGACCTAGACTTGACCGTAGTTGACTCGGTTGACCGCCAAAGTCAACTTTTGACCTAGTTTTGACCCAGAGTTAACTTTTTGGACCTAGAGTTGACTTTTTGACCCAGATTTCATCGGTTTGACCCGTTTGACCTAGAACGACCCTAGAAGCCTATTTTTAGTTATTTTATATTTGTTTAACTCATTAGAAACCTGTTTAACCTTGCTTTTCATAATAGGTCCTTGCGACACCGGTTCGGATCGCCAGTTGCTCAGGACGTCAGGCGAGTACATTCTCTGATAGTTTTTATTATCTGATGATTATTATGATTCAGCTTCTAGTATAGTATCATCTGATTATTCTGGCACAACACGGGACACTGACTGGTATTTCTGGATTCATTTACTTGTGACACGTACATTTTATGTTTCTGACCTCTATTCTGGAATCACTACTGGCATCACCTACAGGCATCACTCATGTTTAGGCTGGACTCATCTTGATTTGCGTGTCGGGTCTTGGATCCACTTGTATTAGTCGGGGCGGGGAAATACTCAAGTAGACATGTAAACATTCCCATCTGGAATCATCAGAAATCACTCCCTCTGGTCTAATCTGGAATGATAGCAGCCGCGCACCCAGTGCGCGGTGAGCCGTACTTACCCCTAGCCGTTTACATGTCGAAACAAGTATTTCAAAGACATCGAATTCATTCTTTATAGTCTGAACTCACTTGCATTTCTTGACTTGTCTCACTTACATGTTTCTGGACTTGACTCACTACATGTATTTCATGCTGGACTCACTACACGTTCATGTGCACGGACTTGATCTTAGCTTAGATTTCTTGTATCTTATAGTTACTACTATCTTGCTCTGATATCCATACATCTTTACCTTTATGCACCAGTTATACATATTTCCTTGTTTCATACTTGCTTCATTCTTCTTGCTACTTGCTATAACTGTTTTATAGTTTTTATCATTTAAATAGAACTGCTGTTAGAGATATACTTGCTCCAGTCCTGACTGGACATATTTTTCAGAGTATCCGGAGGAGTGGTGTCCGACGTTTTATGGACCTGAGCCTGTCGATGGTGCAGACAGGGACCCTCTAGTTTAGGAGTAATTTCCGGGTTGGCAGCCGGGATCACTAGGACCTTGTTGTTGTTTTTATTAGCTTTTAGCACTGGATTTGTCTCCGGTTTTGGATTGAGACCTTGTATTGTATATTATTTTTGGATGATGTATTATTATTATTAATGTTATGGTTGTTGTAGTAGTTGTTGTTGGTTAGACTTTGGAGTTGTTAGTCTTCTTGTTATCTTATCGTGCTTAGATTCGTGATTGAGTACTTAATTATCATTATGATATTTGCTCCTCCGTTTGGAGTTGAGATCTTGACAGGTTTATATATTGATTGCGTGGTTGCCCTCCTTTTTGGAGAGGTCATGGCAGATTTTTTTGTGAGTTATATAGATAGTTGACCTAGACAGCGTTCTACCGCTGATGCTGCAGCGTAGGCTGGACGTACCCACGACTCATGCCCAATTTTTTGGGTGCGGGTCGTGACATATCCTTACCAGACTCTTCGTCGGAGAATTAGCGGGGGTAACTTTCGACAGGTTCTGTAGTCTCGAAGATAATTGCATCTTATCATATGATGACCTCAAGCTTTTATTCCTCAACAGATTCTATGAGGCAAAAAATGATATGACGATGTCCTCTCTAATGGATGTCGTCCAGGGAGAAAGGGAACTGGTACAAAATTATATTGAGCAGTTCTGACAAACAGCGCTAAGGTTGCCCCCTGGCAATCCCGACGCCACAATAATGGAGATGTGCTAAAAAAATATGCTTCCGGCGGTCATCCTCTGGATGCACGATAGCAAGTTCAAAGACTAGACGACGTTCGTTATAAGCGTTATCAACGCTGAAAAGAAGCTCAATGACGCCCTGCACTTAGGAATCAATATCCCTACTACTGTGAAAAAGGGCAAGTGCCCCAACAATAGCGACAACAGTAACCGCGATGCGAAAGGAAAGCAAGCCAAGGTCACTAATGTGACCAAAAAATCTGAGCAAAAGCAGGCTGAGGCTCCAAAATCAAAGAAGAACTATTCTTTCAAAAACGGCGATGTCAAGCCCACTTTGACATGCTGATGCAGGAAGGTAAAATTTGTCTCCCCGATGTCAAACATCAGCTTGAAGCGGAGGAGATGAACAACCCAAAGTACTGTCAATTCCACCAGAACGTTCACTACCCGACGCAGGAGTGCTACACCTTGAAGCAGTACATCCAATGGCTGATTAATACCAAGGATCTCTTCCTGAATTTCGACGATGTAATGATTGCCGCTAACATGGTGTCCCTCCAGTTCGGCAACTTTCCACCGACGAAATCCCAGGACGGAGTCACACCGATCGCAAGAAAAATAATGGAGGTAGTCACTCTTCTCCAATCTCGCGACCAAGCAGCCGGGCTGACATCTCTTACTACCCCTCGGGGAGAGATCATGTGGCTCCACCCGGATCTGGTCCCAGACGTAGCAAATAGTGCATTCCATCGTCAAGCCTAAAACACAAAAAACCAAGTCCTACCGCATGGTTTCTTCCACCGCTGAGGAGGCCTGGGTAGGGACAACCATGCCGGGCCTTACTTACCAGCAAAATTACGAAGCTCCCGACGTCAATGTACCTCCAACTACTACACCTGTCACATCTGATCTGGGTCCATCTCAACCCCCACCATCGAACAAGTAAAAATAAAAAGAGGGACACTTCGACAAGCCTTTACGTAAGAAAATAGCTCAGGGATTGGAAAAGTACTACAACTTTAACGTCTTGGCTCAACTCACCAATACCCCGATATAGTTATCGTTATTTGAGCTTCTACGACTTTCTAGAGACACTCGAGTCACCCTGAGCAAGGCATTACAAAATGTCAATACCTATCTGGTGCAGGTCAAACTGCCAGCCGAAGATCCGGCGACATACTCCCACTGTAATAACGTTACTGATGCAAGTACCCAATATTACGTTCTTACAACAAAATATGTTGCTAAAGAATAATAAGCATGATCGTCCCCTGTATAACACAGGGTATATTAGTGCTACAAAGGTAGACCAGATACACATTGACCCCGGTTCATCAATCAGCATCATCCCGAGAAATCTGCTTTAAATCTTGGGCATCCCGATGCACCGCCTGGTCGCTACCAATACTGCCATTAGTGGCTTCAACGTAGGAAGAAGCTACTCTCTAGGCAAGATTCGCCTGGAGTGCCAAGTCGTCGACCTGAAAACAGATGTCACTTGCTACATCATTGACGTAGATGGATCCTACAACGTCTTGCTCGGTCGCCCCTGGATACACCAATATATGATCGTGCCGTCAACCATGCACCAATGCTTAAAGTATGTCGACGATCATGGCATTATCAGAACAGAGTTCGCAGACATCGACCCATTTTAGGGAGTTAAGACGTACTACTCTGATGCCATCCTCTACAAGCAAACCCACCGAGAGAAAGGTGACAATGAGGTCGATGATGAGGCCGAGGTTACGACAACACCAGTGGAGCCCGTGAGAACCCGTCTCATGGCTTGCACTCCCGACGCAGCCACTCCCCTTGTCGTCAAGTTGCACAAGAAGGCACCAGAATCTCTGGCACCTTCCACAATGTCCAAACCTCTTGTCGTTCTCCTTCATAGGCCAAATTGACCTCAGAAGAAGGATCCCGCACCATCTGCTCCTTTCGAACCTCTGGTTATTCGTCTTCATAGGCCAAATAAACTGCAAAAGATGGATCCCGTACCATCTACTCTATCAGAACCTATGGTCGTTCATCTTCGTAGATCGCCAAAAGAAGATCAGGCCGTTGTTGCAGCCTTCGAGCCTCTGGTGGTAAAACTGCATAGAAAGCCACCAATGCCTATAACCGCGCTGGGGGTAGCCCCATGAGGATGACGAATTGGAAGAATATGTGGTCACTCAGGCCAACGTCCCTTCCCTCGATGATATGATTTTTCCGAAAGAGATACCTTATTTTATCAATAAAGGGTTATCTTTGAATTATTCTTAGCATACACATATCAACATATTGTACTATATGGAGCACGGTCTAGGTTACATCTGTAAACACATATGACTACCACCTAAGAAGTAAACCAGATCCTCCCTAGTCAAGGTTTCTACTTCATGGTTCCAGCAAGGTGGAGGGGAGACAAACCTATCATCTTCGGCAGGGTTGAATGCCTCCAGTCCTTCACCCCGGAGGAACAAGAGCCAGAACCCGACACCGGCAAAATATAACTCTACCGGTTCAGCGGTCAAGCCAAAATATCATCCAGAATATAGGTTGTGACCTTAAAAATAATCGAGTTTTAAACTACGGCAAGGACCGACGGCTGGCCCTGCATCTACCTGCTCCCGCAGGCAAGTTCGAGGATTACTACAATAAAACCAAGCATGAATTAGGGTACGTAACACCTCCTACAACCCCCGAAGGTTCAGATGAAGAAGATGAAGTTCACTCTCATTCTTTGTAATCTTTCGCTTGGGACTCCGACGTCAGTATCGGGAAGATGCTCAAGCAAACATTGTCTGCCAATATGGTGTCAGCTGACCCTGAGAAAGACGATGAAGATCCACATAAACTCTTTGAAGTATAATCATGGGCCTAACGCCTAGATGCATAATAGGAGATGTGGTTCAAACAACGAAAACCTCCTACCGAGGACAAAGTCGTACAAGTCAATCTGGGCGACGAATCCTCCCCCAAACCTATCTTCATCAGCAAAAAGTCTGTCCGAAGAAGACCGGAAATCCCTGCTACAGCTCATCAGGGAATACATTGATGTCTTCACATAGAGTTATGACGACATGCCAGGGCTGGATCCTCAAACTATGGTCCAAAAACTCAATATTTTGTCGAACGCCAAACCGGTCAAGCAACAGCAACGATGGTTTCGGCCGGACATAATTAATTACATCTTCCATCGAAGCTGAAGTCATTAAGCTGATAGTAGTAGCTTCATCCGCAAGGAACAACATCCCGACTAGGTAGCCAACATAGTGCATGTTGTCAAAAAGAATAGGAAGATGCAAATATGCATCGACTTTCATGATCTAAACGCTGCATGTCCTAAGGACGAATTCCCCCTCCCGATTACCGACATAATGATCGACAATACATGTGGCTTCGAGCGCATGTTGTGATACCCCGCTTCCAGAATACTGGATAAATACGGGGACGGACATGGCCAGCTCCCCTGTATAAGGTATAGAACATCGTACGACGGTCACGGCTGTCAGTCATGTTGGGTATCCTAGCATGCGATAAAATCTATAGCCTAAATCTGATCTATTATCCACATGCAACCATAATAAAATAAGCAACAAGAATGATATCAACTAGAAATCATGTAAGAGAAAACGGTCAAAAATACCAATGATAATCAGGAAGTCTACAATAAAAAAAGATGTAGACGAGGGTACCTTCCTACACAGTTTCCAATGTAATATGGAACTAAAACGTATCCTCCAAGCCAGGTATAGAAGATCCAAAGGGTCGTCACAGGCAATCTGGAAAAAATCCAGGGTTGGTCAGGCCAACCGCAGCAAGTACCAGAAAGAAAGGCTCAAGAATGGGCAAAGAAAACCCAACAATAAACATGTAACATAAAACATATAGAAATCGCAGTAAACAGGGGAAATGAATAGTACGGTACCAACGCACGATTACAGAATATAAAGCATCAATCAACAACTAATACAGGTAAGGAGCCAACAATCAATCACAATCATCATATCATCTAATAATACATGTATCGCCAACTGGAGTCCGTAATATGTCATCAGAACAATAATCCACCCCGACACCAAACAAGGATAAGGGAATAAATTACTACACCTGGACATGCTATGTACCAGTCGACTAGCAAGCATCACACCATACAATTTTATGAATAAACGACCACTCAGATACCTACGGCTTGCTAGGTCAAGTCTGGGTTACCGCAGAAATGTAATATATAGGAATACTCAAAACGTGCTATGATACAACAGACTAGCCGAACCAATAATCTTCGCGTAGCACATAGTATATGCACCGGTCCCTCATAAGGCCACCGTGCTAAGATCACATAGAGCACATAGTACATATAGTAATCAGATACTTCACTCCACTAGTGCGGATGATATATAGTATCTGTGGAGGCCAGCCGATATCCCTGAGTGTATATTCGAGTGATGTATGTCATGCACAATCTCAGGATTTTATTCCCCCCAATGCTTCTACCAATTTTAGTTACCTGATTAACCATATAATTATATAGAATCTCGTGCCGGGGTCACATGATCATCATCATCCTAGAATATTGTACCGCAGTATGGGTACGCTGTATACGAGTCCACGTTGGTTCCCATCTGTTCCAACCCAGATCTGCCCTGAGGGTAATGCAACAATCAATACACATCATCCAACCAAGCTAAGTTATGATCATTGACCAACTATAATGTCCGTGCTGGAGAAATCATATAATGTCACATGTTGCGTAGTATAGGAAGCATGTACCATATAGTACGTAGCAAGATATATCGTACCTCAGTGCACATGTAACACATAGCACATAAGAACGCATAGCAGGTAGTAAATATATCAGCACGGATACAAGTAGTCAAGTCAGGATACATGATAAGTCAGTCAATCGAGTGGAATCCTCTGCGCACATCGTAGCATGTATGTCAAGTCAAGTGCACAAGAATAATCAGTCAGACGATCAATCAGATCGATCGATCCATCAAGTTGATCTACCAGTCGAGTCAATCAATCAATAGTTGCTCCATCCACGATGAAATATTGATATCAGGTCAGGAAGAATATGAGCACTAGACACTAATCTAATCACCATGAATAATACTAGATCCCCTAGCTCACATGAATCTACCGGACCGGTGATCACATGCTATCAGTCGATAAGTCACATAACATCCGGGGTATAAAATATATATTCCACCTAGCAAGGTCTGCCATCTATAAGTACTAGTACTAGAAGTTACTAGGGAAGTAAGTCAATCACATATACTCATTGATCCACCATGTATCAAATAAGGGACAAAATCACTAAATGTCATGCTCCCTAACCATATAAGATTACTGAGGTCTACCAAATCGTAAAGGTACCAGGTACCAAGAACTTGAGAAGTCGGGTAAAATCATATATTGATAACCTCGATTTTTGTCTCGTTCCGCGAAATGCTCGCGCAATAGTCCTAGTCCGAGAAATTCAATAATAACAATATTATGCCTCTAGTCCAGGCTTGTAAAGTCCAATAGAGTACACAAGAGCTTTCCAAGTCAATATCCCAATATCATACTTCATACTTCTAATTTAAAATAATATTCAATCCTCAAATTTATCCAAAGTTCACAATCTCGACATAAGGCAACTGCTAGTCCAATCAGGTTAATCCAAAATAATGCCTAGAAAGAATAATATGAAAATAAGAATCTAATAATGAATATCGCCAGACAGTGGTAAGAAAATGCATGAACTACTCTAGAGCAGATCCATGACCCTTAAATCAAACAAAGATCAGGTTCGCAGACCGTCTCCCTAGTAGAACTACACTCCTTACTCTATCCGACGAACAAGGGTAAATAAGCACTACATGTATAATATAAAACCAAATCCTGAGTCAAATCCCCAAATTGAATCATGAATCTCCTAGTCAAGTTCCTAAATCAAATCATGAATCAAGTATTGAATCAAATCCTGAACCAAGATCCTAAACCAAATCTCCCAAACCAAATTCTAAATTAAATTACTGAATAAATTTCTCAATTAATTTCGATCCAAACCCTCGAATAAATCAAATCCATAAATTAAATCCCTGAATCAATTTCCTAAATCAGAATTCAAATCAAATTACTGACCGAAATTCTAAAAAAATTTAGCAGAACCACCCCTATATTTCTAGGAACATAACATGCAAAACCCATATTCCCGAGTAGGACTTCTCTTCGCTCTTTGTCTGCCCATGGTCAATCAAATTCAAAATCTTGTATTCTAAAAAAGGAAACAAAAAGAATATCCACCCGGCACAATCCGCCGTAGAATCCCAAGTCGAGAATACTAAGTCTTAGCCTCCAGCAGTGCTACAATGCGTGCTAGGAACCACGCCAACACAATTAACATAATCAAGAGGAATCACCACGCGGGGCGCACAACCATATAGTCATCTGTCCTTAACCAAACCACAATAAACAAGTCAGTTTATTTATTATAAATTATTATACTTGTAATTATATATTTATAGTAGACTGGTAATTATTGCTATTAGTGTAGAATGGTTCGATATCGGGCCGACACCCATATCGAACAACTCAGACGGGACATCTACGCCTCCGAGGACACGAGCATAATATGGTTATGAGCATCATCCCTATATGCCCCGTATCTGAATCGCGGCATATGGTTTTTGTGATGGTTTCGCGCCTATCAGCTTCTCGTCTTGATAAGCAAGTCTTCGGCACACTCTGGATCCCAAAATCACATATCCGTCGGGCTCCTCAGAATAAGAAACAAACATCAGCACCAAACAATAAAATATAACAAAAATCACAAAAGATGGCATGAGGCTACACCGTGTGAATCTTGCAAGTGGTACAAGAATCTGACACAAAAATTGAGGCATACGGATCGATACGGGCACGCATATTCAGATGTGCACGTAGATCGAGATGCACATAATATCCGATGTGCCATAAATATCGAGACAAACAGAAATGGAACGTGCACACAAATTGAGATGCACACGATGTCCGAGGAAACACGAAGTGCGTGAATCGATACATAACACAAGTCAGCGTGTACTTACAAATCATCATGGCACGGATCACATAAAATGGCACAAAGGCCAAGGGGCACAAAAATTGTGGTGGTGTACAACCCGAGATAACACGATGCTCGAGACTGCACAGGGCTCGAGGAGTACCATGACTCGAGATAGCATGTGGATCGAGGTGACATAGGAAACAAGGTAGAACGGGAAACATGGTGGCACAAAAACTAAGCTGACACATACACCGAGGTGCACATATCCCAAGAATGGCGACATGGGAACCAAGGAGGGCAGAGGAGATGGAGTGACGACAATGGTGGTGGTGCTCGAAAGTGGGTGTGGCCATGATGGTGGCTCCGAATCTGGGTCGGGTGGTGGTGATGGTGGTGGTGGAGCCGAGAGAGCTAGAGAGAGTGAGGGAAAGATCGAGAGAGAGAGAGAGAGAGGGCTGGTGAGAGAGGGAGATCTACGAGAGAGAGAGAGAGATCCACAAGAGAGAGGGATCGGGGGTCGAGAGGGAGATCGGAAGATCGGGAGAGGGGAAAGACGAGAGAGAACAGGTAGAGCATGGGAGAGAGGGGAGTGAGAGAGAGAGACAGCAGAGAGGGGATGAGAGAGAGATGGAGAAAAAAAAGGGAAAGAGAGTTACTTGGAGAGAGAGGGAGGGGGTCGGGGCTGCTCCAGGGGTTGAGGTGAGAGAGTGAGTGGGAGAGAGGGAGATTTGAGTGAGGGGGAGTGGGGGTCTGTGAAAGAGGAGAGTGGAAAGAAAGGGGAAGGGGGCGGCTGCTATGAGGGGAGAGGGGTAGGTATAGGGGCTAGGGTTTGGTTTAGGGATAGGTTTAGAGTTTAGGTTAGAGTGAGGATTAGGGCTTAGGGATTATCTTAGAGATAAAACAACAATAACAATAATAATAACAATGCCATAATACCAATGCCAATTCCAACACCAATAATAACTCCAATAAAATAAATAAAACTCAAATAATACTAATAATAATAAATAAGAACAACAACAATTAAATAGAAGTCATGTCATCAACAAACAATTAAATCAAGTCTAATAAATAAATAAACTTTATAGAATACAAAAATATTGGGAATCCTCCAAATACAAAAAATACAGGCATATAAATAATTCAGAAAATAGGGTTATGACACATGTCCTTCATGGACGGCTTCTCAGGCTACAACCAAATTATGATGTTTCTCGATGACGAGAAGCATATATCCTTCCGGACCCTAATAGACGTATACTGCTTCACTGTCATGCCTTTTGGTCTAAAGAACGCGGGTGCAACATACCAGTGAACCATGAGCACCATTTTTCGTGAAGATCTGCGCAAGACGGTGGAATACTACGTAGACGACATCGCCGTCAAGAGTAGCTCTAAAAATGATCACCTCCAAGACTTGATGACTTTGTTTGAATTAATGTGCGCATACCGCCTCAAAATGAACCCTACCAAGTCCTTCATGGGAGTCTCCAATGGCAAATTCTTGGATTTTGTCATCATTTCCCGGGGTATTCACATAGACTACGACAAGACCAAGTTTATCCCAGAGATGAACCAACCAAAGAACCTCCGGGAACTCCGCGGCCTTCAAGGAAGGTAGGCATACATCGGTTCATATCAAACCTCTTTGGACATTGTCGGCCGTTCACCCAGCTCATGAAGAAAGGTGTCTCCTTTGTCTGGGATAAAAAATACCATCGTACGTTTGACGACATCAAGGAATACCTATCAAACCCTCCTATTATGGTGGCCCCGATCATGGAAAAACCCTTTCTGCTCTACGTACACGTGATGGAGCACTCTCTCGGTGCCCTGTTAGCTCAGAATAGTGATACAGGCCACGAGCAGGCCATATACTACCTTAGTCGGATGATAATCGGCGTGGAGCATAAGTACAACATCGTTAAGAAGGAATGCCTTACTCAAGTATTCGTTATTCAGAAAACTCGACATTACGTGGTGTCACTACCACATTCCGAAGACAGGGGTATTTTCGACTTTTTACAATATTTAATATTATGGTAGTTACAATTAATTAATTTCATGATAGTATATTTAATTTAAATAATTATGTGTGATGTGTAATTAAATATAGTATTAGATATAGTGTTCATTTATTTTTAGCTAGCAGAATTGACCTAGAAGCCCAGTAGACGAACACCTGTCCGAATTATAGAATTCGGGATTTAATTATTTTATCTAGAATTTATTTATTGAAGATTGTAATTAATTACCGTATTTATTTAATTATTGCGCATTGCCTTTTTTTTCGATATTTGGAGCACCTCCCTGACTGTTGTCTTCCAACAAATTTCACAATCTTGCCCTAGACGTGCCCGTCTTCCATTCTGCTATTTTTGCAACTCATAATTATGCTCTCTGTACATTATTTCTAGCCGCAAAAAAATTGTCGCAGACGTTATTTAATAAATCCCTATTTTGTATCGTTGTGCGTTCCAATTTAAATTGGAGGCAATCTTGACCTATTTTTTTCGTGCAGCCCAAATTAGGGTAATATTCTGTTCTGAGTCTTCTTCATTATTGGTATTGATGACCTGACCTGATTTTGATCCCATGTACTCCTAATTAATTTTAGAATACAACTTGCATTTATTTTCTATTTAAATTGAGGATACAATTTTATCTGATTCTAAATCCCAATTTAATTTTAGTACCCTGTTATTTGAGCCCACACAACTCTTACAGCGCCCCTGACCCTACAAAATACCGGACATCGAATCGCCCGCAAAATTTTTGTCATTTTATGTGTTTGTGCAATTTCCCGAATTCAAGGGGCTAAGTTGCAATTATTCAATTGTAGGTGTCATCACCCCATTGTCCAAGACCAATGGAGAAGCCCAACATTGACTAGTCAACACCCTCATCTCCCATGAATTATTTTTCCTTCATGTTTAATCTGGACCCCTCATTCTAGAGGGTCAATCACAACCCTTCATTCAATAACCCTCTTCCCTATATAATGTCCTATCTACATCAAACCCTAATCCCTAGACAACCTAGGTTTTCCCCCACCTCACAAGTCCCCATGTTTTTCTCCAACGTGAACTCCTTCCCTTCTTCTCCTCTTTCTTCCTTTCTTCTTCTCTTCTTCTCCTTCTTTTTCTTCTCCTCCCTTTCTTCCTAAAAATTTAAATTCAAATTAAAGAGAGGGGGGGAACACTGTTCACCCCCATCTCTGCTTTCCGGCCACCCCTTACTGTGCACCCAGCCGACTTTCCTCTGTACTCCGGCGAAAGGCCGAGCCCCTCGCGCCCGGCGGCGCTGCTGCTCCTTCCCCATTCTCCCACTGCTCCAGCCCGATCCTCCGGCGACCCGCAGCACTGCTCCGGCGACGGCAGCTCCTCCCGTCGAAGCCCGCTGCTCTTCCTCCCCCGACCCCGGCAGGCGGCTGCTCCTCCCTCCATCTCCTCCTCCCATCCATCCATCCATCCATCCATCATCTATTCCCCTCCGGCGGAGCACCCCTACTCCGGCGGTTCAACCCAGCGGCGCCCCACTGCACCCTGCAGCCGACTGCCCCCAACTCCCCATTGCTCAGCCGATCCATCCCTCCGACGGCCCGCTCTTCCACCTGCTGTGCACACCCGGCGGCTGCCCCTGTGTACTCCGGCGCGGTCCGGCCATACTCCGGTTGACCCATCCTCCCTGCTGCTTGAGAGCCCCACAGTTCCTGTTCACCCCCACATCAGTCCGGCGGCCCTCGCCGCTGCTGTGCACCCGGCGGTCCTTGCCCACTCCGGCGCCGGCACTCCGAGTCCCCATTCCCTCTGTTGCAGCCGGCTCCAGAGCACCTCCGACCAACTGTTCCCGGCCATTCCCCGTACTCCAGCGAGCGGCCAACCGAGCTCCGGCCAAGGCCGACCCCCCTCACTGTAAGGTTTCTTTCTTCTTCTCCCTCCTTCTTTATATATATATATGTATATATATATATATATATATATATATATATATATATATATATATATATATATATATATATATATATATATGTATATATTAATGTATATATATAACTAATGTATAGGTATTTATATATATATTAATTAATGTGTATAATATATAAATACAATGGTAATGTATAATTTAATAATGTGAATGTATATTATCTATTTAATTTATGTTAATACGTGTGTATGTATAGTATTTATTTAGTTAATACTATATACACATATGTATAGTATTTATTTAAACTATGTGGTAATATATATAAGTACTCTATGTATATATATATATATATATATATATATATATATATATATATTCATACACCATATATGTGTATTCATTAATATATATATGTATATGCATGAATATTGGTTATTTTCATATAGTATAAAATTAAGAAATGTATATTAGTATAAATACGTATTAAACATATATATGTGTATAAATTGTCTGTATACATACAATACATGTTAATGTATGTTTTAGTATTTAATAATGTGTGTTGTATAATAAATTGGTATATTTACCTGTATATAGTATTGTATATTTTAATTGGTATATATGAGTATATATATATAATTAGTCTATGTATGTATTTTGTTAATTCGTATGTGTAGATATATTTTTGTATAAACCCTTAGTATATTTTTAATATATATATATTGCATATGTATTTAATTTGATATATATATATATATTGTAAGTACATATGTTAATTAAGATATGTATATTTACGTATCTATCTACTAGGTGACCCTAGTTGACTAGTGACCTGCCTGGCATGGCCTGAGGCCAGTGTTTTGATTGTGTGTTAGCGTAGCATCTGATGCAAAAGTTATATTTTGTTGTGTTTATAGGACTGTTGGTACCCAGGGGATACTCTGGAACAGGACACCAATAATTACCAGCTAAGGACCCAAGGCAAGTACATTCTCTGATAATTTCCAATTTCTTGATAATTTCTATAAATTCAATAATCCTGAAATGTTACAACTGAATCTTTGACACTGTGCTACACGGACTAGTATAGCTTGGATCTGCAGTCATGAGATGTTACCTTGATTATCGTATTGACATTGTACACGACATGTATATTAGACATCGTACATGATAGACTTGACTTGCTCGTGTATCGTGACGTGTCATGGTTGGATCCATAGTACTAGTTGGGGGCGGGGAAGTAGTTAGTAAGAAATATGATCATAACCTCTTATTGCAGTATAGAAATTGTAAGTGTTAATCATGTTCTTCACCCATGATTAGCCAAGCCCTGTAGCTATCGTACATGTTCCCAAGCCGATCACATTTTGAACTACTATTTCAAACACTTAGAATAGATTACAGTTCCCTATTTTAAATCATATACTACATCACCCGTATATGATACTGTTTCTTGTTCTTTTCATTTTCATACATGCACTGACTGTATCATATTGCCTATTGCCTGTCTCTTTACATTGCCTGTCTCTCTTAAATTGCCATTGCATTTATTTTACTGTCTTCTCAGTAGCTAACATGACATGTTTATTGTATTATAGACATTATCAATTAATGTAACTGTTATTTGAGAGTGTTGCTTTGCTCCTTCCTGACTGGAAATATTTTTCCAGACTATGTCTTAGAGGACCGCTGTCCGACACTTTATGGACCATATGGTGAGTAGCTGCAGACTTGGTAGTCTAGTTGTGATTCCGGGAGGACTAGCCGGAAATTTCTATTTTTAGTTTGTTCTTTAAGTAGACTATTTGGTACCGGATTTGTCTGCGGCATTTTTGATGAGACTTGGTTATTTGTTGAGTTAGATTATTACTTTGACTTGTGTTGTATTTAATTAAATTTCTGTTCGTTATCTTATCGTGCTGTAATCCTGTAATTGAGTATGTGCTCGTTTATTTGTGTCATCCGTGCCTCCTTATGGAGATTGGATGTTGTGTGACATTAGCTAGATAGTATCAAGACCTTGACAGCGTTCTACCGCCGATGCTGCGGCGTAGGCTGGACGTACCCACGCACTCGTGCCCCTAAACCGGGTGCGGGTCGTGACACGTGGCTGGACAGAACATTAATGTAATCTCGTGAGTCAACCCCCTTAGGGTCCTCATGACGAAACCGGGGGCACTCAGTTCCCGCTTGGCTATCTGGGCAATACTATTATCTCCATATGATATGGTGTTCATCCCACAGAAGGCCGTCAAGGGTCAAGCACTTGTCAATTTTCTTACAGCCTACCCGGGGTCAGAAACCTCGAAGCTCTATGAGAAGATTCCAGATGAGGCAACGGACTCCAACATCACTTCACACGAATCTGTGTGACGAATGTTTTTTGATAACACTTCAAGAGCAGGGCCCAAAAGCGACGTCACCACTGGGTCGGGATAGTGTTGATCTTCTCATACGGCCTCATCATCAATCGTGCCTACTCTCTCACGGAACCATGCTATAACTATATGGCAAAGTACAATGCCTTAATCATCGAGCTCCAACTTGCTAAACAAGTTGGAGTAGATTACATGGAGGCTTACGGTGATTCTCAGCTAATAGTCAAACAGGTTCGGGACGAGTATGAAGTCCAAAACAAAGACTCGATCCCCTACCACCAAGTTACGCTTAGCATTATTGCAACTTTTGAGAAGTTCTTCATAGAACACATCCCTCGGTTGCAAAATATTGAGGATGACGCCTTAGACGACCTCGCTACTTCCTGGGCAGTACCAAACAACACTCATCAGCTAATCGACGTGATCGGCCAAGAGCTAGTCTGTCCCAAGAGCACCATATCCTTATGCCTCAGCAATGCAGCGGAGGTTGACATTGATACTCAGGATTGGAGGCTTTCGTTCATTGACTATGCGGTCTATGGAATTCTCCCCGAGAACCCGAAGGAGGCCACCTCAACCAGGAGACGCTCCCTCTATTTCTATTACGACACAGAGACCAAAATATTATATCATCGGTCCTATGATGACCTTCTGCTATGATGCTTATCGAACGCAAAGGCAAAATAAGCCCTCCGTGAAGCTCACGACGACGTCTACGGGGCACATCAACCTGGTCCGAAGCTACAAGACCGTCTTCGAAGAATGGGCTACTACTGGCCTATGATGGTAGCGGATATTATTGATTATGCGAGGAAATGCCAGACATGCCAGATCCACGCAGACTTCATCCACCAGCCCTCAGAGTTCTTATAACCAACGGTAGCATCTTGGTCGTTTGAAGCATAGGGGATGGACATCATCGAACTGATAAGCCCACCTTCGTCTAAGGGGCATCAGTTTATCCTTGCCATCACTGATAACTTCTCCAAGTGAGAGAAAGTTGTTCCACTCGCCGAAGTAAATATATCAAATATGATCAGCTTTATCAAGCATCAAATCATATATTGCTTCGGCTTGCCTCGGAGGATCATCAATGATAATGGTCCATAATTCATGAGTCATGCCTTCTATCGATTTTGTTACAAGAACCGAATCCAAAACGTAGTCTCCACGGCCTACAACCCCGCTACAAATGGTCTGGTAGAAGAATTCAAAAAACCATCATCAAGCTCCTCAAGAAATTTGTGTCTTCCAGAAAATGCAACTGAACGAGAAGCCAGGTGAATGTCTATGGGCCTACCGTACAACTGTCCGGACAGCTACTGGCAATACACCATTCTCTCTGGTGTATGAAAGCAAAGCGGTCCTCCTATTTGAGATCCAGATCTCCTCACTACGAGTGGCTTTCTCCTACCGACTAATTGTAGACGTTAATTACTGCCGACGGTTACAGGAGTTGGAAGCACTCGACGAGAAATGGCTCTAAGCTCAATAACACATCGAGTTGTATCAAGCGTGTCTCTCTGGAGCATTCAACAAAAGGGTAAAATAGATAACTTTCCAAGTGTGTGACCTTATCTTATCATTAAGAAGACCGATGGCTATGACTCATAAAACTGTCGACAAATTTTAACCCAAATGGGAGGGCCCATTCATTGTGGAAACGGTGTTCTCCAACGGAGCCTACCAGATAGCCAAATCCAATAGCGACTTGCTCATGATGCCTATAATGTAGGATGTATAACACCTCTAGAGGGAGGTGATTAGAGTAAGTACATGTGCAGAAAAAAAAATCACTAATTAAAAATTCTAAGTTTAAGAACTACTTATAAAGTACAGCAATAAATATAATCAGAGTATAAGCAGAGTATAAGTAAAGTTCAGAAAGAAAACTCAAACACAAAGAATTTTATCCTGGTTTTCCTCATGAAGGACTAGTCCAGGCCCAAGAACTCTTGATCGATGTTAATCCACTATTTATGAAATAGGGTACATACGCGCACTTAATCCGAAGAGCACGCAAACTTCTTACAATACGAGCTTTTGATTCGAATAGCTCGAAAACTTCTGACAGGAATAGAAAACAGCTTTTAAACCAAGCTTGTATAACTCGACTCAACTTCTATTTAGAACGACACTTTGGCACTTAGAAGGAAAGAGAGTTATCTTGGGAAAGAGAAAGATTAAAGCTCTTTGAGTAATAGAGAAGAAGAATATTTGAGTGAATATATAAATTCTTCTCTATTCTTAGGATTTTTCTGAGCCAAGTTCGGATGCTTTAACGTTCATAAATTTGAACGTTAGAGCTTGGTCATCTGGAAGAGGAGGCTGACTAGGAAATCGGTTCAGGGTAACCAAGTTCGGTCCGAGTTCGGGCAGAACTCGCCCTGAGTTAGGTTGATCATATTCTAGATTGTTTTGACCTAGATTGTTGAGTGGGTTTGGGTTTAGGCTCGAATCCAAAAGACTTACTGATCTGGGTTGGCTTATGTATGAGTGGACTTTGGATATAGGTTCAATCTAAATGCCAAAATTTTGTTCTGACTCACATTAATCAGACTCAAAAAGTTAAAATTATATAACAAAGTATAAAGAGTAACCCAAACACAATTATCTTGTAGCAGCTTGTGCCGAAGTATTGCGATATCTTTCTGAAAAAATTCATCTAAGTTGTAATTTATCGACTCGTAGTTTGGATCGATTATTAAAATCAGTTTAACCATGACCAGATGGGCCAATAATTTTTTCCATTTTGATAATTAACAAAACTATGACTGATAAGACAACAAAGATAAGATATATATTGTTCCTGCAATAATAGATATATTGCTCCCCCGCAATACTAGCTTACAATATTAATGTCTCAATATGTCTCCCCCGTTGTCACTTTATCAAAATAAGAAACCTTCCCCTTAAAGTTGGAGCCAAGGTAAATAAGAAATATGAAGAAAGAAATGACACAAGAAATGAAGAGCAATATAAGTTTGCCAAATGTTAAACAAGTGTCACGCCCCGATTTCTCCCAATCGATAATCGTCCCCTGGGCGTGATGCCGAGCACGCGTAGGGCGTGCGTGCACAAGGCCTAGGCATAATGATGATCTTTAGAACATAAGCAACATAGTACGCAAGTAAGATAACACACATTGAGGCATAGAAAAATTTCTTTTTTATTGATAATGAACATCTTGTTTACAGACTCATGACCCAAAATGAGAAGGATGCCACACGGGCTTACAACTTGGATACAAAATAAGATAGCGGATCCATACATTACATTCCTTACTTAAATTCAAAATACCTTGGGTGCGAGTCAGCACCATCGCCTTGAGGCTTCCAAAAGTAAGAACGAGCTCCTTGCTTCTTATGTACTGGAGCTACCAAAAGTCACGACACGAATGCGTCTTGATTCAGGAAGAGGTTGGAGAAAACTTCAGCTTCTCGCCACGTCGCCTTGGCTCGGGGAACCTGCTGCAACGAGGGTCAGTACTTCGAAAAGTACCGGTGAGGGCGAGCTAACCCAACTTAACCAAAATCTACAACGAGTTCATATGAGCATGCAACATTTATTATCATGTGATTTATCTGTCTTGCCTTAGTTCAATTCTTCACATAAGATAGAGTAAAATAACATAACCAAATGTGCCACCGCTCGGTGACTTTACCTGTACCGTCTGAGCCACCTGTACAAAACTTACCATGACCTTCCTTGCCACGAACACATAGTTAGTCTACACAGTTTAAATATACATAAAAATCACTTGGTTGGACTTGGTATGGGTCGGCTGCCATTCCGCCTAAGGTAGCTAGCCCTTAGAGGACGCACGGACCCATCCAATGCTAGGACTATACTAGCAAATTATTCTACCCGGGACGAAGCGGTCCCAGTGCCCTGGCGACCGTTCGTAGAACGATATCCCTTGTATACAAGTTATCCGAGAACATTATTCCACAACCAACTAAGTTATCATTTGAACACATATTCAAGCAAACAAGCAAGTGAACATAGTGTGTTTTCCATAGTCTAGGCTACTTGTGTAAAGATCATATTTTCCTTCCCATTTAGCACCATACCATGAACAGTTATAGATAAATGAATCTAACTACAAATGACACAATAAAAATAGTTATGTATTTGACGGGCATGCACGCTACAGTGCGATCGTTTAGAATAATTCTACATGACAAGCATTCTTAGTGTATCAAGTCTACTTCTTTTCTATTATGACTCAATCTTGATTGTTTTAGTATCGTTTGGTCGGGACGAACAATGAGTCAATTAATTTAGAATGCAGACTTGGAAGAAGGGAGCTAATCGAAATAAAGCCACTCACAAGTTAGTGAAGTAGGAGAGAAAAGGAAGAGCTTTAAGACTCCGCACGCGCGTCGTCTACCTGATCACCTGCACGCACCAACAGACGATCAATATCCCTTGCTTCGGTCTCCAAGGTTCGATACGAAATGTGAAATCCTAAGAACGAAAGCAATGAAATCCATTGAAATCGTTCAAGTAAATGCAAGTCATAAAACCAACAAGAAAGCAACCAAGCGGCACAAAAACGGGCAAGAAAACCAACGCAACGGAAAGGCCCATCTTGGCTCTGCCGTCGAGTCTTTCCTTGAGGCACGATCCGTTGAATATAGAACCTGATTCTGAAGAAACCAATCCATAATGAGGAAAGGATCTTGATTCAATCTGTCCCGTTCGGACGGTTGTAAGTATTTCTTGGCCGCGCTCCCCGAATAGGGGGAACGGGGCATTACATCATAACCATCCAAAAGAAAGTTTCATCCCGAAGCTTAGGAATAGAACCTACCGCTAAGGAATAATAAGGGAAACCTTTCCCTCATCTCAGATTCGGTTTCCCACGTCGATTCTTCGACCACGTGGTTCCGTCACAGAACGCGCACTAACGATACCGCCCAATTTTGTAACTGCTTTTCCTTACGTTCCAGGATCTGCACGGGTTCTTCGACGTACGAAAAGTCCGCCTGCAGATCTAACTGACCCAAGTCTACCACATGGTTTGGATCGTATATATACTTTCTTAGTTGAGACACATGAAAAATATCGTGAACATCTGATAGGGCTGGCGGCAAAGCAATTTGATAAGCAACTGAAGTGACTCGTTTGAGAATTTTGAACGGGCCAACAAATCTTGGACTTAACTTCCCTTTTATCCCGAATCTCGTCACACCACGCATGGGAGAGACTTTTAGGAATACATGGTCCCCCTCTAGGAATTCAAGAGGGCGGCGACGAACATCGGCATAGCTCTTTTGCCGACTTTGTGCTACTTTTAATCGTTCTTGAATCAGCCGAACCTTCTGTACTGTTTGTTCAACCAGTTCCGGCCCAAGGATTTGCCTCTCCCTAACTTCATCCCAGCAGATCGGTGACCTACACTTTCGCCCATACAGCGCCTCATACGGAGCCATCTGGATGCTAGACTGATAACTGTTGTTGTAAGCAAATTCGGCTAGCGGCAGGTTGACGTCCCAACTTGACTTGGAGTCGACCACCCAGAGGCACAACATATCTTCTAGTACCTGATTCACCCGTTCTGTCTGGCCATCGGTTTGAGGATGGTAGGCTGAGCTGAATTTCAACTTGGTCCCCATCGACGACTGAAGGCTTGTCCAGAAATGTGAGATGAACCATCCGTCCTGATCTGATACTATGGAAACTGGCACTCCGTGCAGCCGGACTATCTCATAAAGGTAGGCCTGGGCAAGGCGATCGATGCCCCAAGTACTTTTAATGGCAATAAAGTGTGCAGACTTGGTTAACCGGTCGACGATGACCCAGATTGCGTCGTTACCCCATTGCGTCCTTGGCAGACCAACAATAAAGTCCATGCTGATGTGCTCCCACTTCAATTCCGGGATAACAAGATTTTGCATTTCTCCGCCCGGCCTCTGATGCTCTGCTTTCACCCTCTGGCAGGCTATGCATTGCGACACAAAGAGTGCTATTTCCTTCTTCATGCCGTGCCACCAGAAGACAGTACGAAGGTTCTTATACATTTTTGTGCTCCAGGGATGGATCGCATAGGCTGCATAATGTGCTTCAGTAAGGATTTCCTTTCTGAGTTCTAAATCATTGGGGAGGCATAGCCTTCCCTTCACTCGCAACAGCCCATTCTTATCCACTGCAAAGTCTTTCACCTTCCCCGCTTGGACCCGCTCTCGCATTTTCCGGAGGAATGGATCGTCTCTTTGAGTAGATGTGACTCTCTCTATCAGATTGGGTACAAATCGCATCTGAGCAACCCGCGTGCCGCGATAATGAATCCTGAGTTCGATGCCCATTTCTTCTAATTCTCTTTGTAACCTGCGATCGACGGACAGAGATCCTGCAAAGACCCGACTCAACGCATCCGCTACCACATTTCTTTTGTCAGGTGTGTAGTCTATCGTCAAGTCATAATCCTTTATCAATTCTAGCCAGCGCCGCTGTCGAAGGTTCAGATCTGCTTGGGTGAATAAGTACTTTAAACTTTTGTGATAGGTATAGATTCGACAAGGCACCCCATAAAGGTAGTGTCGCCACAACTTCAACCTGAACACAATGGCTGCCAGTTTCAGATCATGTGTGGGATAATTCTTTTCATATTTTTTCAGCTGTCTGGATGCATAGGCTATCACTCTGTTTTGCTGCATAAGTACACACCCTAAGCTCTGTCCTGAAGCGTCACTAAAGATTTGGAATCCCGAAGTCTCGTCCGGTAGTGCAAGTAACGGGGCAGAGGTTAGGCGATGCTTTAACTCTCGAAATGTAGTTTCGCAGTCGGCGGACCACTCAAACGTGACTCTCTTCTGAGTGAGGTGAGTCAGAGATGCGACAAGTTTGGAAAAATCCTTTACGAACCGTCTGTAGTAGCCTGCTAACCCAAGAAAGCTTCGAATTTTACTAAAGGATGCAGGTCTCTTCCACTCGACAATGGCCTCCACCTTCTTCGGATCGACTGAAATGCCTCCCGCAGAAATGATGTGCCCGAGGAAAGATACACTGCTCAGCCAAAATTCACACTTACTCAGTTTCGCATACAACTTGTTGTCTCAAAGGGTTTGTAGCACGGTCCACAAGTGCTCTGCATGCTCCGCCCCATTCTTCGAATACACCAAGATATCATCAATAAACACTACTACAAATCGATCGAGGTACGGCCGGAACACTTGGTTCATCAAACCCATAAAGGCAGCAGGGGCATTGGTCAAACCGAACGATATTACTAAAAACTCATAATGGCTGTAGCATGTACGAAAGGTTGACTTTGGCACATCGTCCGGCTTAATTTTGAGCTGATGGTAACACGAACGGAGATCGATTTTCGAGAACACGATCGCAGCTTGTAACTGATCAAAGATATCATCTATCCTGGGAAGGGGGTATTTGTTTCGAACCGTTGCCTTGTTTAATTCTCGATAGTTGCAGAGTCGCATCGAGCCATCCTTTTTCTTAACGAACAGTACCGGTGCACCCCACGGAGAGACACTAGGCCGGATATAGCCCCGATCAAGCAATTCCTGTAACTAAATTTTCAACTCTTTTAGTTCTGCCGGTGCCATTCGATACGGAGGTTTGGAAATGGGTTGGGTTCTTGGGAATGTGTCGATAGTGAACTCTGTCTCTCGATCGGGCGGTATACCGGGCAACTCGTCGGGGAACATATCAGGAAAATCTGCCATAACGTGAATGGACTCAACGTTTGCGCAATCTTGCCGAGTGTTTCGAACGGAAGCCAAGTACCCTATGCAGCCGGAGTGAATCATCCATCGAGAAGACATTGCAGATATCACCATGCAGGCATACGACGCTTTCAACTATGGACTGCACGAATAGCAAAACTCGATCTCGCCAGGAAGACGAAATACGACTTTTTTCTCCGCACAATCGATAGTAGCTGCACAAGCACCGAGCCAATCCATTCCCAGAATGATGTCGTAGTCCCCTATGTCAAGAACTATCGCATCAAGTGACAATTTTCTCCCTACGATGCCAATGAAGCCATCACGACAAACTGAATCTGCAAGCAAGCTCGTGCCTGACGGTGTACTGACGCTAAGCCTTAGGCCTAATGGAGTTTGAATGAATTTATGTTCTCTAACAAAGTTTGTTGACACAAAACTATGTGTGGCACCAGAATCAAATAATACTCGAGCAGGTACATCATTGAAGAGTAATATACCTGACACCGTCGTGTTTGATGCGAGCGCCTCATCCCGAGTCAGAGCATAGACTCGGCCTTGAGCGTCTTGCTGTGTCGTCTGATTCGTTCGAAGTACTTGCCCCTGATCTTGAGGAGCACGGTTTTGTTGTTGTTGTTGGTTAGGTCCACCTGCCCGACAGTTCGCTGCCATATGCCCCTGACGACCGCACTTAAAGCACGATCCGTTGAATACTCGACAGTTCCGAGCGATGTGTCCAACACGATTGCATCGGTGACAAACAAGCTCGCCACCCTTATCATGATTTGCACCCTTGTTACCACCATTATTGGAGCGCTTAGGCGCATTGTTACCCCATGTGTTGCTAGGACGCTTGTGATTGAGATTTTGTACAGCGTCGGTACAAACTGGTGGGTATTGCGATTCAAGGGAGAGGGCATGGTTTAAGGACTCACGCATGGTGCGATATTGCGAGACGACGACGTGAGCGCGAATTGAAGGTCGCAGTCCTATCTCAAATCTTCGTACACGTGTCTCTGTATCACTAATATGAGACTTAGCAAACTTAGCTAGTCTATTGAATTCTGAAGCATACTGCCGTACGGACATGTCCCCCTGCTGCAGATGGGTGAACTCGTCTTCCTTCTCGGGGCGGACGGTGCGTGGAAGATACTCCTCTTCGAAGGCCTTACGGAACATTGACCAAGAGATAATCGTTGTGCCCCTTTCGCTCAATAAAGCTTGTTTGTGTACATCCCACCAATCATGGGCGTTTAGACGGAGCTGAAGTTGGGCGCAAGCGACTCTCCTGGTTTCGTCCATACGGAGCACTTCGAAGTGGTCTTCTAACTCCACCAGCCAGTCCAACGCCAAAGAAGGGTCTTCGGTACCCTTAAAGGTAGTATGGCACATTTTCTTAAATTCTGATATCTGCAGGATGGACCCCTTATCATCTGAAAGTGGAGGTTCCGGAGAGCCCTACGGTTCCAAAATGTCAGCTACAACTGGCGCTGCCACGGCAGCCACGGATGCAGAATGATTGCTGGCGGCTAGCGTCGTCACGATCGTTTGCAAGGTATCCATTTGCTTCTGCTGCATTTCGGCCTGAGTCCGTTGCGCCAAAAGTTGTGCTTCTACTCGAGACTCGAATTGACTCTGTCGTAGTTCGGCTTGCCTCTGTTGCGTTTCCATCATACACATCATTCGTTCGAACGGATCAACAGAGGGCGTGGCAGCCAGACTTCCTGAGCTGCCTGACATGCCAGAACTACTGCCTTGCACTTGTGCCACCATCTGCGCCTGTGCACCCGGCTCAGAGGCCGTTCCTTCAAAGAAAAGTAACTTATATCAGTCTCAAAGTATATTATGGACTCACTATATAGAACGTATCTCATTTTGCACCAATTGATTTCAAGAGTTTACTCGGACGGGACAGGATCATCTTAGGAAAACTTTTCGACTCGAGATCAAAGGATCTGAAGTTTTGCTCTGATACCACTATGTCACGCCCCGATTTTGCCCAATCGATAATCGTCCCCCTGGCATGATGCCGTGCACGCATAGGGCACGCGTGCACAAGACCTAGGCATAATGATGATCTTTAGAACATAAGCAACATAGTACGCAAGTAAGATAACACACATTGAGGCATAGAAAAGTTTCCTTTTTATTGATAATGAACATCTTGTTTAAAGACTCATGACCCAAAATGAGAAGGATGCCACACGGGCTTACAACTTGGATACAAAATGAGATAGCGGATCCACACATTACATCCCTTACTTAAATTTAAAATACCTTGGGTGCGAGTCAGCACCATCGCCTTGAGGCTTCCAAAAGTAAGAACAAGCTCCTTGCTTCTTATGTACTAGAGCTACCAAAAGTCACGACATGAATGAGTCTTGATTCAGGAAGAGGTTGGAGAAAACTTCAGCTCCTCGCCGCGTCGCCTTGGTTCGGGGAACCTGCTGCAACGAGGGTCAGTACTTCAAAAAGTACCGGTGAGGGCGAGCTAACCCAACTTAACCAAAATCTACAACGAGTTCATATGAGCATGCAACATTTATTATCATATGATTTATCTATCTTGCCTTAGTTCAGTTCTTCACATAAGATAGAGTAAAATAACATAACCAAATATGCCACCGCTCGGTTACTTTACCTGTACCGTCTGAGCCACATTTACAAAACTTACCATGACCTTCCCTGCCACGAAGACATAGTTAGTCTGCACAGTTTAAATATATATAACAATTACTTGGTTGGACTTGGGATGGATCGACTGTCGTTCCGCCTAAGGTAGCTAGCCCTTAGCGGACGCCCGGACCCATCCAATGCTAGGACTACACTAGCAAATTATTCTACCCGGGGTGAAGCGGTCCCAGTGCCCTGGCGACCGTTCGTAGAACGATATCCCTTGTATACAAGTTGTCCAAGACCTTTATTCCGCAACCAACTAAGTTATTATTTGAACACATATTCAAGCAAACAAGCAAGTGAACATAGTGTATTTTCCATAGTCTAGGCTACTTGTGTAAAGATCACATTTTCCTTCCCATTTAGCACCATACCATGAACAGTTATAGATAAATGAATCTAACTACAACTGACACAATAAAAATATTTATGTATTTGACGGGCATGCACGCTACAGCGTGATCGTTCAGAATAATTCCATATGACAAGCATTCTTAGTGTGTCAAGTCTACTTCTTTTCTATTATGACTCAATCTTGATTGTTTTAGTATCGTTTGGTCGGGACGAACAATAAGTCAATTTATTTAGAATGCAAACTTGGAAGAAGGGAGCTAATCAAAATAAATCCACTCATAAGTTAGTGAAGTAGGAGAGAAAAGGAAGAGCTTTAAGACTCCGCACGCGCGTCGTCTACCTGATCACCTGCACGCACCAACAGATGATCAATATCCCTTGCTTCGGTCTCCAAGGTTCGATATGAAATACGAAATCCTAAGAACGAAAGCAATAAAATCCATTGAAACCGTTCAAGAAAACGCAAGTCATAAAACCAACAAGAAAGCAACCAAGCGGCACGAAAATGGGCAAGAAATCCAACGCAACGGAAAGGCCCCTCTTGGCTCTGCCGCCGAGTCTTTCCTTGAGGCACGATCCGTTGAATATGGGACCTGATTTCGAAGAAACCAATTCATAACGAGGAAAGGATCTTGATTCAATCTGTCCCGTTCAGATGGTTGTAAGTATTTCTTGGCCGCGCTCCCCGAATAGGAGGAACGGGGCATTACAACAAGTACAAAACATCATTGATCTAAAGATAATATCTCATAAAAGTCTCATAACTAAAGAAGCATAACTAGAACTAACATCTCATAAAGGTTAATATTATCTCATAATGCTAATATTATCACTAAATTCTAATCTAATGATCTCTACTCTACTACTAATCATCATCACCGGTCTCTACCGAACGGTTGGGATCATAAAAAGCAGCAGCAGGATCAAAGTATCACTGAGCATCTTGATCATCAATACGGTATCCAGTAAAGGAAGGATCATGAACCATGTAAATTAGTCCGCTGCCAGGGTACTGAGAGAAGTTGTAACACATATCTATAAAAGAGTTGGATATTGCCTGAGCCTGGAGTGTGGTACGATGATCCATAGCACGATAGTACTCATCCTTTAGTTTGTGGCGATCGTCTTCCAAACGGAAGCTATCCTGGAGCATAGTGTGGAGGTGCTCAAGAGTGATGGGTGGAGCAGCTGAGGTAGAACCAACAAGAGGTACAGGTGGTACAGATGGGCCAGCACCAGAGGTAGCATCAACAAGTGGAACAGGTAGTAGAGCAGGGTCAGTCCTACGGGCAGTAAAGAGATATGAGGGCTCTGTTAGATAGGGACAATCATCTAATGGAATATCAAAGTATTAAAATATAATAGGTAAATACATAGCATACAACAGATTTTGTATGTTCTTACGAGCTCGAACCATAGTCTGAATGATAGTCTTTGGAAAACTAAATAGAATCCCAAAGTGGAAGATGATAGATAGAAAAAGTTCTAAGTTTGCGATGTCATCAGTGGAGGTTTAGTTGGGAATAATCACAGAGAAAATAATGCGATATAAGTCATAAAACTATTTGTTAAGGTGTTTGGCTTTAAGCTTACCCTGAGAACGAGGAACAAAAGTGCAAAGGGAGTCCTTAAAGGAATATAGAGTCATGCCGTCAGGGAACATGAATTTGGTGATGTCGACAAGGGGCTCACCATCGTTTGGAGTATGAAGTATCTCCCCCAAATCATCAGCATCAAAGTCAATATTTATCCCGCCGACACGAGAATGAATGGAATCATTTTTATAGATAAAATTGCAATAAAATAATCTAATAGCATTAATATAGATTAGAATTTGAGAAACAACTAATTCATCAAGTCCCAAAGCACGTAAAGTAGGCAGATATGTAGGAAATAGAGTAAAATTTATAGGATTTCTAGAACAAACAGTCCTGGTAACAAAATCATAAAACCACTCTACGGATTGTTTAAGAGACGAAAATAAAAATCCATCATAATCACCCTCATCGGGCATTAATGGACTGAACAAAGAATGTGATATCTCTTCCTGAATATTGGAAGAGGATGATTTTCCAGCAACTTTTCTTTTCTTAAACAACTTAGGAGCCATTTAAAAGAAAGAGGATAGAGAGGAATAGATGATTATACCTGAAAATAGATATAAAATGTGATAGAGAACCATGAAATACACCAGAATCCAAAGTTTGGAGAGTTGAGAGCTGTCGAGGAGGAAGAACCAAAAACCTAGGGTTTGGAAAATTTAGGGTTCTAAGGAGGAGGAAGAAGGGGGTGTTGTTTGTAAGTAAGAGTTTTGATGACCAATAGGTAAATATAAGGAGTTGGGTTTCGTTTCGAATTCTGAAACAAAGGCAACCGAGTTCGGCCAGAATTCGGTCCGAACTCTGTCCGAATTCGATTCCTTTAAACCATAATTCATTCGAGACTCAATTCTTTATATAAAGGTAGATCAATTTTGTAAGTCTAGATTTTAGGGTTTTGGACTTAATACAATAATTTGCTACTATGTATTCCATATTGTATCGATCGTCTCAGGTTAGCTATAGGGGCCGGATCCCAGCTAGTGGTGGTCCGACGACACTTAAATACCGTATTGCTTAAGGTTATTTACACCTCTTTGAAATAAGGGCCCTTTCGGCTTGTACCCAAAATAATTTTTACATTTACAGAAATGTAGAGTAGTAAAATAAACAAGTTATGTAGTATCGGAGTCCAAAATACCTAATTCTCGACGAATAAAATTGAAGTGGTCTTCGGCTAAGCGTTTAGTGAAAAAGTCTGCAAGTTGATGTTCTCTGTCAATAAATTATAAACAGATATTACCTTACAATTGATGATCTCTTAAAAAGTAGTGTCTAATCTCAATATGTTTAGTGTATGAATGCCATATTGGATTCTTAGTAAGATTTATAGTGCTAGTGTTATCACAAAAGATGAGAATATTTTTAAAGAATAAATTATAGTCTTCTAAAGTTTGTTTTAACCACAAAATTTGTGCACAACAACGTCGTGCAGCGATATACTCACCTTCAGTAGTTGATAATGCAACAAAATTTTGCTTCTTAGAAAACCAAGAGACTAGAGACTTTTTCAAGAAATGACAAGTACCGCTAGTACTCTTACGATCGACCTTGCATCCAGCAAAATCAGCATCTGAATAACCAACAAGATCAAAGGATGTGGTTTTAGGATACCACAAGCATGTCGTCTGAGTATCCTTAAGGTATCTAAGGATACGCTTAACTGCACATACATGTGATTCCTTAGGGTTAGCCTGATATCTAGCACATAGGCATACAGAAAATATATTATCTGGACGACTAGCATTTAGGTATAGAAGACTACCAAGATACCTCGATAGTTACATATATCTATAGGCTTGACATTTTCATCAAGATCAAGTTTGGTCGATGTTGCCATTTGAGTTTCAATAGACTTTGCATTGTCCATATCGAACTTCTTTATAAAATCTTTTGCTTGATTAATGAATATTTTCTAAGAGTTCTGTTTGATTTGTAATCCGAGAAAGAAAGTAAGTTCTCCCATCATGCTCATTTCGAATTTCGTCTACACACTTAGCAAACTCGTTGCATAGCATCTCATTAGAAGATCCAAAGATAATATCATCTACGTAAATTTGTATTAATAAAAGATTATCATCATGAGATTTTATAAATAAAGTAGTGACAACTTTTCCTTTTGAAAAACTATTTTCAAGTAGGAAGAAGCTAAGGAGCTCATACCAAGCACGAGGGGCTTGTTTGAGTCCATATAGAGCCTTTCTAAGCTTGAAAAAATGATTAGGAAATTTAAAATCTTCAAATCCAGGAGGTTGTTCTACAAAAACTTTATCTTTTATAACACTATTTAAAAAATTACTTTTGACGTCCATTTGAAATAATTTATAATTATGAAAACTTGCAAAAGCACAAAACATGCAGATAGATTCTATTCTCGCAACAGGAGCATAGGTCTCATCGTAGTCAATACCTTCTTCTTGATTGTAACCTTGAGCTACGAGATGTGCTTTGTTACAAGTAACTATCCTATCCTCATTAAGATTATTTCGGAAAACCCATTTGGTACCAATGACTAGATAATCATTAGGTCTGGGAACGAGTTTCCAAACTTGATTTCATTCAAATTGGTTGAGTTTCTCTTGCATTGCAAAAATCCAAAATTTATCATCAAAAGCTTCTAAAACATTATTAGGTTCTACTTGAGAAATAAAAGCAATATTTGAAATAATATCTCTAGTTGCAGAACGAGTTCTTACACCTTTCGATATCTCACCAATTACCAAGTTCTTTGGATGGTTGTTTATAAGTTTTAATCTTTTAGGTAAGCTGTCCAGATAACTTGTTCCAATTCATCTTCAGGAGTCTTGTTGGAGGTTATCCTGATATCTTCATCATCCATGTTGCTTTCTACTTAACTGTTAAGCTCATCAAAAGTAACATCAATCAATTTTTCAACAGTTATAGAATTTTTATAAAAAATTCTAAAACTTTTACTCTTTGCAGCATAACCAAGAAAATACCTTCATCGGCCTTGGAATCAAATTTACCTAAGTTATCCTTAGTATTCAAGATAAAATATTTGCAGCCAAATACTTTGAAATAACTAATGGTAGGAATTTTATTAAACCAAAGCTCATAGGGAGTCTTCTTCGATATAGGTCGAATAAGAACCATATTCAAAATATGGCAAGTTGTATTGATAGCCTCGACCCAAAAATATTTCCGAAGGTTATACTGATTTAACATGACTCTAGCCATATCTCCAAGAGTTCTATTATTCTACTCCACAACACCATTTTGTTGAGGAGTTCTAGGATAGGAAAATTCATGCACAAATCTATTTGAATCACAAAAAGTTTTGAAATCAGAATTTTCGAATTCGCCTCCATGATCACTTCTGATATGAGTAATCATGAAGCCTTTTTTATTTTGTATCTTTTTGCAAAAGGTAACAAATTTGAAAAAGCTTTACTTTTATTTGCTAAAAAATAAACCCAAGTATATCTACAAAAGTTATCAACAATAACATAGGCAAAAAGCTTACCACCAAGACTGGCAACTCTGCTCGGTCCAAATAAATCTATATACAAAAGTTGAAGGGGTCTAGAAGTACTTACAATGTTTATTGATCTAAACGAAGATCTTGTTGCCTTGTTCTTTTCACACTCAGCACATACCATATATTTCTTAAAGGTAATTTCAGGTAAATCTCTTACCAATTTCTTTAAAGATAGTCTGGCTATAGCATCCATATTTGCATGTCCAATGCACATATGCCACAACTGGCTTTCGTCTTTGGTTGCGTATAAGCATCTTCCAGTATTGTTAGTATTTTTTGAGAGATAAAAAACATATATATTATCTTCTCTTATTCCTTCATAAGTTATTTTACCAGTAGATCTATCATAAATAAAATATTTATCTTTCACAAAATTAATGCCATAACCATGGTCAGCCAGTTGACTAACGCTAAGTAGATTTTATTTTAATTATGTTACTAAGCATACATCTTTAATAATAGGAGAAGGATGAATACCTAAATTACCATTTCCTATAATATGTCCTTTTAGATTATTGTCGAAGGAGACGTATCATTCTTTCTTCATTGATAGAGTTGTGAATAGATTTGCATCACCGATCATATGACATGAGCAACCGCTATCGAGAATCCATTTGCTTCTAGTGTGAGAGGGAAGGTCCACCTAAAATAACAATTGAAGATGTAATATTTGGTACCCACTTTCTTGAGGGTCCTGATATGTTAGTTTTTGGAACCCATATATATACATGTATATCAACTAATTTTCTAATTCTATATTATTGTGATATGTGTCCTTTAATACCAAAATAATGACATGTAGCAGATGTGTTAATACTTGGTGCAGAGGTATGATGTATATGTGAGGTAGTACGTTGTGATTTACATGGATACTTTTAATAGAATGCATGATTAGAAGGTTTGGCCTTTTTAGACTGTGTGTTCTTGGGCCTTGAGTGACACGTGTTAGATTAGAAAGCAGTCTGTACAGGTTATTTTCCTAATCTAATTTCCAACTTTTCGGAAGTGGCATATAACTCAGTATATCTAGCAGTTAAAGCATTAATTGTAATAAGTGCATAACTACTCTTTTTCTTCTCTATTTCATAATCTTCTTTGAGCTTAAAATAATCTTTGTCATGTTGCTCATTTCTAAGAAGTGCTTCGTGTAAGTTCAATCTAAATTATGCTAATTCATCTGAATCACTAGTGGATTGTGTCTTTCTGATATCATCTAGGAGTGTGGACAATCTATCAATCTCAAGTTTGTATGCCTTGAGTTCCTTCTTCGAGTTTTTTATTTATCAAACAGTCTTTGTGATTATCTACAAGGTCACTAAAGGCATCACCTACTTCATCAAATGTAAAGTAATCATATAGGGGGTTCGTAGATACTTGATCAAATGTTATTAAGCACACATTTGTAGAGTTGCGAGGATTCTTTTCCTTTTCAGAATCGCTTGGTTCGCTTTCACACCATATGCTTGTGTTAGCATTTTCTTCTACTTCCATATCACTAGCTTCTCCTTCATGCAGGTTCTCATAAGTAGCTTTAAGAAGTTTTCAGATCTCATATGAGGTTGCACAAGAAGAAATACGATTAAATTTATTATTGTCTAAAGCAAAGTAAAGAGCATTCATTGCTTTTGCATCAAGACTAGCTAATCTCTTTTCTTCTTCTGTGTAGTCATAATAAGGTTTGTTAACAATATTGGAAGTAAGAGAAGAAATGATAGTAGATTTTTTGTAACCTTCAATAACATTAGTCCATACGTCAAAACCAAGTAATTTTATGTAAAAGCTCATTCATGTCTTCCAATAAGTGTAATTGTTTCTACCAAAATGTGGAGGTCTATCTATGGATTTTTCTTCTTTTGTAAAGTTAGCCATGAGTATTCTAGAGTGTATAAACTAAGCTTAGTTTTATAAAAACCTGCTCTAATACTAATTATAGGATCATGTAACACCTCTAGAGGGGGGTGAATAGAGTAAGTGCGTGTGCAGCAAAAAATAATCACTAATTAAAAATTCTAAATTAAGGTCTACTTATAAACTACAACAATAAATATAATCATAGTATAAGTAGAGTATTCTAAAGTTCAGAAAGCAAACTCAAACACAGATAATTTTATCCTGGTTTCCCTCCTGGAGGAATAGTCTAGGACCGAGAACTCTTGCTCGGTATTAATCCACTATTTGTAAAATAGGGTGCACACGCGCCATTGATCCGAAGAGCACGCTAACTTTTTACAACACAAGCTTTTGATCTGAAGAGCTTGAAGACTTCTGACAGGAATAGAAAATAGCTTTTAAGCTAAGCTTGCACAACTTGACTCAACTTCTAATCGGAATGGCACTTGGGCACTTAGAAGGAAAGGGAGTTGTCTTGGGAATGAGAATGATTAAAGCTCTTTGAGTAATAGAGAAGAAGAATGTTTGAGTGAATGAGTTATATTAAAATGTGAAAATTCTTCTCTATTTATAGGATTTTTTTGAGCCGAGTTCGGGCTGAGTTAAGATGCTTTAACCTTCATAAATTCGAACGTTAGAGCCTGATCATCCGGAAGAGGAGACTAACTAGGAAATTGGTTCAGGGTAACCGTGTTTGGTCCCAGTTCGGACAGAACTTGCCCCGAGTTTGGTTGATCATATTCCAGACTGTTTTGACTTGGATTATTGAGTGAATTTGGGTTTAGGTTCGAATCCAAAAGACGTACTAGTCTGGGTTGGCTTATGTATGAGTGGACTTTGGATATAGCTTCAATCTAAATGCCAAAAAAAATTTCTGACTCACATAAGTCCTTAGAATCAAAAAGTAAAAATTACATAACAAAGTATAAAGAGTAACCCAAACACAATCATGTTGTAGCAGCTTGTGACAAAGTATTATGACATATTTCTGAACAAATTTATCTAAGTTGCAATGTATCGACTCGTAGTTTGGATCGATTATTAAAATCGGTTTGACCATGATCTGATGGGCCAACTAATCAATGACAAGTTCCTCAAAAAGTACTACATATAAATTAGACTTGTACTCTTCTATTACCAAACTACATTGTATCTTCTTGTGAGCTGGTTCATGTCTATAATTATCTTTGGATTGTCGCTCTAATACACCACTCCGGCCGAGTTTGTCATGTCCATATTAGCTCTGAGAAAACTTTCTGGCCTTGGCCTTCGATCAATACGTCCATACTACCTCTAATATCGGTTGTCAATCTCACTTATCACCCGTACTCACCAAGGTACACCAGCGGTGTTAAGTCCATAAAAACTGCCACGTCCATATCACCTCTGGCAGGGTTTGTTCTAAATCTATTACTTGCGCTAATATACACAAAAAGTAATGGGTCCACAAGACCTATTATGTCCATATTACTACTAATAGAGATTATTTTTGAACTTATTACTTGCACTCTAGTACGCAAGAAGTAGTAAGTCCACTAAAAATCTCTCAGTGGGATATCCTCAATGGAAGCAAACAACCACGCCAAAAATACGTCTGGCGTACTTTATTCTCCTTCCACAAAAATATAAGGATCATACATAACCTCTCGGTATGGCTATTGATCAGCTCACGTCTACGTCATCCCTGAGCTATCATACTCACATCTACCCCCAAGTGTGTGCCATGTCTAATTGACCTCTGGGCAAACCTCTCCCTACGACTATCACCAATCGCCAACTCAACTTATCACCTGCTCTTAAATTTAAGTGCGCCAACGGTGTTAATACTACCAAACCATATCACCTCTATTAGGCTTTATTTTGAATCTATTACTTATACCCCTAGTGCGCAAAAGGATAATAGGTCCACCAAAATTCTCCAGTGGGATATCCTTATTAACCATAGTTGATGTACTACATTAATATTACCTCTAGTACATGCACCCAAAATATCACGATGTCCTAAGAAAGTGATTTCTCCTTTATTAAAACAAAAAGAATGAAGGAGAGATTACAAACATTAAGAAGAAAAGGAATAAGAATCTTCCAAATTACTTATGTACATTGTAAAAAAATAAAAAATACAAGCGTCTGAGGACGCAAACAAGTGACGTGGAGCGTCTCCAACACCTTGCTCCCCCGAATTAGCAGGGGTTTCCAAGAGTTCTTGGAAGATGTCCGCCTTGTGCACTCGAACATTGGACGTTTCTCCCCTTCTCTTAACAAAAAGCAACTCGGGCTCACTCGAGCGTGGATCAGGGGTAACCGACGTCGCAAAAATAGACGTGTTGGTTTCCTTTGGACTATCTCCAAATCCATCACACTAAAGATGAATTTGTGTAAGGAGTTTCGAGATCGTCTGCTTCTTATAAGCGGGGAATCGATGGCTTACTTCTAGAGTCATAACTATTTACTCCGCAAGACGCGATGATTTGCTCCTGCAAAACCTAAGGTATGATTGCCAAGATTTAGGGTAATCCTCTCAGAGACCCGGACTGACAAAGCAGTATGGACACGTCAGGCGCACATCAAAACTTGAAGCACAAAAAGTGGTCATTTCTCTCTCATGATACAAATTAAGCCAAACGGACAATCACAACAAAACGAAAAGCATTTATTTTATTTTATTAAGGTAAAAAGAAAAAATTATACTTAAAGGGCTACCAGCGGTCCAACCACAAAACAAAAAAAGAGAGAAGGGGGATGGTCTTAGAAAATGGAACACAAACTACTGTTGCTCATCATTGGAGCATAAATCTTTTATCCGTTTACGGAGACAGCCAACGTGACCTTCTTGGCGTGCTTTAACTTGACGCTCAACCTCTTTTTCTATGACCTCGGTATACTCCTAGCAAAAGTAGGAATCATATCATTCATCTACCTTCTGCACCATAATAGCAACAACAGTCGTGTTCTTCGCTGCCCGTCTCACCTCAGTTCGAATAGCCTCTTCTTCCTACGGGGCCTCTAGGAGGTTATTCCCCAGCATATCAAGCTTAGCTTGGAGATGTCTGATCTCCTCGGTCAAGTCCTTTTGCTTGGTGAGGCATTCCTCCCTGAGAGTACCCAGCCGATCATGCTCCTCCTGCAACTTCTCGAGGTCACGTTACAGGCCTTCCCTAGAGGAAGCAAAGAGAGCCTTCTCTGTATCCAGTCCATCTGAGAAATCCTCATATTCACAGGATATCAGTATCCCCATATTGACCTATTGATGCCGTCGCAGCTCCATCAGACATTATTCTACCTCCACCAACTTTTGGTCTAGGAGATTCGACGTCTCTTCTAAGCCAAGGATGCTCCTCAGAGAATTCGCTAGAATCTCGGCAAAATGCTTCGCCCAGTCGAAGGGCCCATTTCGCTCCAACACACTCTGGACCCCCTGATTCAGAAATATGTAGAAGCTCTGAAGGGAGATCTGGACATTTGCATCAATCTCCTCCAGTGTTGCTGGAGTCAAAGGCGGCTAGTATGAGAAAGAAGTCGCGGGTGCGGCAGGTTGTACAAAAACACCTGATGACCTTGAAGGGGAGGCAGTAGAGGAGGAGAGACCAGGGACATGGATCGCATTCTAACCCCTCATAGCCATCTCAAAGGCCCGGATACCCGACAACTGAGCAAGAGTGGTGGTGCGACCCAGGACAGGAGTACCAGGGCACCCCGCTATTTCGGCTCCCGCCTGTGCACCAACCCTAGATGGCGTCATAGCAACCCCAGATGATGACCCAACCACCATGGTATCACAGACATCGAAAATAGCCTCATCGGGACGGCCTGCTACCCCACCATCTAAAGGGACCTCAACGATAGGAGGGGGAAGCACCTCCGCACCAAAGGAACCTTTAGTAGAACCTTCAAGGTTCTCCTTACCCCCAAAAGGGCTAAAGAGAGAATAAGGCCTCCTCTGAACAAGCCCGCAGTCCTGACCCTCCGTCTCGCCCTCTTCGGTGGGCACATCCACAGTCCTCAAGGGAGAGGCATAGCCTGCACGACCAGAATAACCAGTAGTCAGCTTCGCCTGAAGATCGAGAAGCTGAAGCGAGAATATCTCTCCATTGGTAAGTATACAAGATAACATACCATGAGAAGGCAGCAGGGGTTGCGGCCCGCCTAGCATAGTCAAAGCATTCCCCATGGCTTCTATATCAACCATAGAGACATGCTCGAACGGGGTAAAGGGCTCTGACACGCTGGCACCCATCTCTTAAAAATCGTGGGCCGCCAAAGTTTTAAAAGCAGGATCTGACACGCCTGCACCCATCTCTTGAAATTCGAGAATCTCAGGTGCAGGCTCTGAGGCACCCATGTCAGACTACGGGGAAGTCTTCTCCTCCAGCTCTTGGTTAGAGACCACCGAGGCGACCACTCGCCGGGGACAATCCTTCTCCCCCTGCATATACAAATTGTCAAACAAACCAGAACCAAGATATTTATAAAAGGGACCAGGAAGAATTAAACTGGGAGGGTCTATAAATACCACCTCAACACCCAAAGTAGGGGCTATTCCAAAATCCTCCACCGTGAGGGGTCCTACCGTCGCCTTGTCTTTTTTCTCTTCTTCACATCATTCTTCTTCTTTCTCGTTGGCCTGTACAGGGGCTTTGACAGTAACCTCATTTCTATAACGAGGCCTCGAGGCCACGGAGGGTTCATGTCTTCTTCTTTTCTAGGAAGGGCTCCGTATCGGGGAGGCCCTGTAACGAACCAATTCCAAAATATGTAGGACTAGGAATACGTAACATGCCAGCTACGCATTCGACCAAACTCTGGTCTGACTCAAATAGGTATAGGTTATATAATAAGGGTAACTATCTAAGAAATACTGATAATATCTATGTCACAATCCACAAAAGAACAGAATATCAAGAATGAACTGCATGTGCTAAAGTCGGTCGCCCAGAAACACATAAGTTCGAATAGACTCGAAAAATAAATATGAGTATATCAAAACTAGGCTACATCAACAGATGAATAAACAATATGAATAAATAATCATAACTCTGGTAGAAATGATATAAGTAACTGGCACCAATGCCCGCATGACAATCAACACACATCAGTAACTCCAAAGGCTCCAAAACTATATATGCTGCAAAACTGACAGGAGGCCAGGTCCTCAGAGGGACGTAACAAGGTACAAGAAACAGCATGCCAAAGTAAAATAGTATAATGCCATATACTCAAGGGTAAACTACTGTAACCATCTAAGTGATATGCACGTGAGGACACCACTTGTACTCAGGCTGAAACCACTACAGGCTCTGTTTCGGGGAGCCTATAGCAGCAAGTAATATCTCGTAGGGCCAGTATATGTGCCAAAGATCTTAGACAGAGTCTAAGGCACCTCCAGTAGTATAGTATATATATAAATAATCATCATATAGTATGGTGTGTCTCTCCCCACCCAATGTAATATCACATCTCATGTGCATGATATCTCATGTCCATAACACGCAAGATCATGACCTCTAGCTAGTACAACGAGTCATAATGATATCTATATAATATGCAAGTCTCATATAACGAATCCGGTAAGCCTATACAGAACTACCATAAATAACTCAAGAAAGGTTATGTCACATGAAATAGTATCAAGTTTCCTACGGTATGACGTACTTGGTAAAGCAAGCACGTAAAAATAGGATCGTGGAATCAACTCTCTAGTGATTGTTCGGATGCTAAGCAATGTCTCACGGTCCTAGGTTGAGTAGGCACATCACAAGAATATATATATATATATATATATATATATATATATATATATATATATATATATATATATATATATATATATGGAAAAAAATACAAGCAGATAATATAATAGTATCAACTGCAAGTTTGGCAAGGAACACTTGTCTGAGTTTTGAACTCCGTCAACTGCTCCTAGGAAAGTAGAATATGCACGTACACCTCCGGATGTTGAAACAAACATCACTAATATTTTCAAAATACTTAAAATATCTACGATTGACTACCCATAAGTCCAATTTGGACACAGAGACAAAAATGGCAGTTTCGAGTCAAAGCGGGGTCCACAAGTGGCCCACTTCGCACAGAAAAGTGTGCCACAGATAAGGTTCTCCAAATCTAGCAAACTTAGTGTCTACGAGTCCAGAGCGAGGACACAAACTCAATGGAGTGTCCAAAATTGGATTTCAGTGAGACGATCATGAAATCATCCGTCAAGTAGAACCGTGGGGCCTACTAAATGGTATTTCGTCAACGTTCTCAGAATTGAACCAAACTTAGGTCACAAGACCACCCTAATACTGCAAATTCGATGGCACAAGTTTTGTTGCAAAATAATAAACACACACGAAGTTATGACAAGTGTCGGAATAGGTTAATATGGTATTTTTCTACGGATACGCGTTCATTTCGGTGTGCACACATCTCCAAATCAAGATTTGTAAAATCTCACACGTCCGTGTTGACGATATGCGCCTTTCGATAAAATTCTCACACGTGAAGTCATCTCGTTTAGCGGGACGCACCCTGTATCGAGAAATTTTAGGTGTACAAAATCAAGTTTTTAACAAATTTGAGCATTAAATAATTTACAGAATAAATTGAATTTATAAAAAGTGTTTAAAGGGATTAAAACTAGATTATGCTGTCCAGAAGTCTGTTCATGTAAAATTTTAACATCTTATGCCATTTTGGAGATAACGGGACTCAAACACGCGCACTTGGAATAGTTTCTATTCCTAAAAACTTGGTTATTTTTTTCTATTTTGTGTCGCAATTTACGATCGATACAGGACACGATAAACTAAACTATATAAACAAGTTTCATGGGGGTCATGTGGTCTTCACATAGGATTCGACGGTTCATTGTTTGGTTAACTGTGTAGGAAGAAACGAAGATGGGAAGAAGGGTACTTCGTGTGCTCTACTGATTGCATTTTCAGGGTGGGTCTGTTCAACGACAGCGTGCAACGGCGATCAACGATGGTCAACGGCGGTGGAGGTTCGTCTGGACACAGGGGAAGGGTCTGAGGGTGTGGGTCTATGGTGATGGTATAAATTGTAGTAAAAGGGGAGGGGTCGAAATAGGAACGGAGGAGTTGGGGCTGTTTCAGAAGCTGGGAGGTTACTATAGCTGAGGGATTTCGGGTTTGGGTTTGGGTTTTGATTTTGGGTATGGGTTTGATTTCGGGTGTAGGTTTGGTTTAATATTATTATTATTACTATTCTTTATATATATATATATATATATATATATATATATATAGCCATTTATAAATAGGTTTGAACCTCAAATAATTTTTAGAAAAATCTACAGTACTCTAATAATAGTTGTACACCCAGAAATATATTTTTGTCTAATATTTGTAATTAATTAAATATACATAAATATCTATCCATGAATATTATATTCTTTTTACTTAGTTAAAATTAATAAAAATTCTCCCTTAATCTCAATAATTACATAATACCAATAATAAAAATAATAAAATTTAAAATTTAAAAATCAGGGGGTTTAAAATCTACACAACTTATAAAAATTTTGCCCTCAAAATTAAAAATGCACAATAATAAGAATAAGAGATTTTATTTTGGGAGAAGGTTAAATACAACTCTTTGTGTAGGGTTTCTCGATATTAAGAATAAGATACGATCTAAACACAAAAGCGGTAGTGTGCAAGGTCATATATGGATTCTCGAATGTTGGGAATGCAGTTACCAATGAGATCTTAATCTGACGCCATATTCTAAGAATAAGGTACGCTTTACCCAAGGCTCTACCCAACTTATAAGAATTAAGTTGGCCATAAAAACTTTGGTCACCCTCCTGCTTACAAGGGTTATAGAAGTCTATCTTCAAGGGAGGTACGAGATGTTTAGTCTTTTGTGACCGTAGTCATAGATTATCAGAAGAAATCTAGGAACTACCATAATATTTTTGAGTCAATAATTTTATAAAGGAAGTTTACCAGTTCTTCTTGCTCCTAATTATGTCATGAGTCTACAAGACAATAGAAAATATCATAGCCAAATGCAACTAGGGTGAGATGGTACCGAGAAGTTGTTCATTGTATATTATGTATGCTGATGAACGATACAATAATAAGGGTCAAAAGGGTAATATAAATTGTCAAGGTGATTAATATTGTGTAGAGAGTACAGGGCTTATTTGCATGCAACACAAATGTCATAGACATTGTTTGGCTCGAGTGGGCTACAAGTATATCGGTGGTTAGGGTAATTGGGTTGCCGAGGTACAATTTAATTTAATTATAATGGAATTGAATGTTTAAGTATAGGTTTTCAGAATGAGGTATGCCACAAATATTGTGGGGGTCTATATGGAGCATGGGAGTGTATACTTGGGAGTGACAACTGGTTCTTGTGTATAGTAGGTCCAGTTAGACTCATAAATCTTAAAGTTGTCGGAAGAATTAAGTCGATATTGCATATTAAAATTATCTGCAATGGGAAAGAATATCTAGGTGTCATTTGTGTGTACAAATACGTCGCGAATGTTGTACGACTAAAATAAAGCATGAGAATAAGAGTTTGTGAGTGATAGTCATGTCATGGGTGTAGAGTGGCTAATCTAGGTCGTATGGGTAGAAGTTGTTGGAAAGAAAAGGATAGTGTTGTGCCCTAAATATCCGAGCCACAACCAAGGTATTAAAGGATACAAAATTAAAGAGGTAATTCAATCTGTTTGGAGTTAATCCCAATCAATACTAAATAAATTCAAATTTATGCTAAAATTCTAAAATAACCCTACACTAAAACTAGGGGCTACGATCTACCCAACGTATAAAAATTAAGTTGGTATCCAAAACTAAAGTCAAGGTCCTGCTAACAAGATTTCTGGAAGGGCCTACTTTCTAATAAGGATTCAAGAGCTCTAGGGTCTACTCGCCATAATTAAATATTCTCTAAGGGGACCTAGATATTATCAGGGTGCTATTGGTCGACAACTCTATAAGAAAAATTACTACTCAATCAATATTGCTCATATAGTTTATGTCTTAAACAAAACATAAGAGACTTTGATCACCGTATGACATTGATGATGAATGGACTAATCGAGGAAATTATAAAGGGAGAAATCTACAGACAAGAGAAGTTTATGATAAGGCAATATGATACAGTCAATGCATATATGAATGAAGAGAACGAGGTACAATATCATATACGGGTGATGTAGTATATGAACTAAAATAAAGAACTGTAACTATTCTAAGTGTTTAAAATAGTAGCTTCGATATATGATTGGCTTGGGAACATGTACGAGAGCTATATGGCCTGGCTAATCATACGTGAGGTGTATGATTAACACTAACATTATTCTATACTTGTACAATATGGATTTGATCACATTTCTTACTAACTACTTCCCCGCCCCCAACTAGTACAGTGGATCCAACCATGACACGTCACGATACACGAGCAATATCCAATATATAATGTACAAGGTCTAAATATTAATGTCGTGTACAATGTCAATACGATAATCAATGTAACATCTCATGACTGCAGATCCAATCTATATACTAGTCCGTGTAGTACAGTGTCAAGAATCAGATGTAATATTTCTAGATACTGGAATTATAGAAATTATCAAATAATTGGAAATTATCAGAGAATATACTCGCCTTGGGTCCTTAGCTGGTAATACCAATGTCATATTCTAGAGTATCGTCTGAATGATCCAACAGTCCTATAGATATATCATACGTGAGGTGTATATTAATACGATAATCAATGTAACTATTCTAAGTGTTTGAAATAGTAGCTTCGATATATGATCGGCTTGAGAACATGTACGAGAGCTATATGGCCTGGCTAATCATACGTGGGGTGTATGATTAACACTAACATTATTCTATACTTGAACAATATAGATTTGATCATATTTCTCACTAACTACTTCCCCGCCCCCAACTAGTACAGTGGATCCAACCATGACACGTCACGATACACGAGCAATATCCAATATATAATGTACAAGGTCTAAATATCAATGTCGTGTACAATATCAATACGATAATCAATGTAACATCTCATGACTGCAGATCCAATCTATATACTAGTCCGTGTAGCACAGTGTCAAGAATTAGATGTAACATTTCTAGATACTGGAATTATAAAAATTATCAAATAATTAGAAATTATCAGAGAATATACTCGCATTGGGTCCTTAGCTGGTAATACCAATGTCCTGTTCTAGAGTATCGTCTGAATGATCCAACAGTCCTATAGACATATCATAAAATATAATATTTGCATCAGGTGTTATACTAACACAATCATAATACATTGAACTCAGGGGCTACGCTAGGTATTACACTGGTCAACTAGGGTCAAGTGCGCGTCTGATTTCACGGGTGTCGCATTTGTAATTGCTGTGCAAGACAGACAGTCAAAATGATACGGCTTGCCAGTACGTCGGTGTACATGTGGCAGTCTGCTAATAATTTACAGGGTTACAGGTCAATGTAAATACGGGGTATCCGTAATTACACTCGGGTCGCCTAGTACATAGACACATTATACATATCATTAACTAACATATACATTAATATTCATTAATTAAAAATATAATAGATATATGTATATATACTTAATAGAATTAATACTATATGTACAAATATAAAACATATACTAGAAAATACTTTATACAATACATATACATGTGAATATATGCTAATTTAGAATTATACTATATATACATATACCAAAATATATTTAACCTATACTAATACATGTACCATTCGCATATACTAATTAGGTTCAAATACATTATGAATATATATGTATATCAATATACACATAATAACCAATGCTAATACGTATACTAATACATGCCAATACCTACTTGAATACATATATTAAACATATACTATATTTATATACCAATTATATATACCAATCGAATACGTACACGCGTACGTGTACACGAGGGGGAGAAACCCGAACCTGTGTGCATGCACGACGACGACGGGGATGACGCCGGTGTTCACGACGACGATGACGACGATGAAGGCGACGAAGATGACAAAGATGAAGGTGGTAATGCTGGTGGAGGAGGCTGGTGGTACGGGGTGGTCGAGAATGAGGAGGCAGGGGGTGGTACTCGGGGAGAGGTGCTGATGATGGTGGTGGTGGTGGTTCTGGTGGTGTAGGATGGTGGAGAGTGGTAGTGTAATGGTGGCAGCGGGAGGAGGGAGCTCGGGAAGAGGAGATGCAGGAAGGTCGGGAGGAAGCTTGGCCAGAGGGGAAGTCGGGAGGAGTGCAGGGTGGTTCGGGCTGGAGGTGGAGCGGGGTCGGGGAGCTTCAGGCGGGGGAGGTGGTGGTAAGGGGTGGTCGAAAACTCAGGCCGAGGTGCAGTAGCAGTCGTGGAAGAGCTCGGCCGGTGTTGTCGTGTGGTCGACTGGAGGAGGAGCGGGTCGACCGCCGGGGTCGGGTCAGACGGGTGGCTGGAGGAGGAGCTCGCGTATGGGGGAGGGAGCTCGGCTGGGGTGAACACTGCAGTAGCTCGCCGGAGGAGATGAATGGGGAGATGGCAGTCGGTAGGGCTTGGCCGGACTAGGTTGATGGTTCTCTAGGAAGGAAATGACTAAGAAGAAGAAGAAGAAGAAGAGAAGAAGAAGGAAAGAAAAGGAAAAATATAGAGGCTACGGTTGGGAGCTTGTGAGAAGGGAGGAGAGAGAGAGGTGGGGGTTTTCTAAGGTTTGGGGATTACGGCATGCTTAGGAAAGGGTGTGAGGAGACATTAAATAGGGGATGTGATGAGAGGTGTGTGGTGATGATGAGCCCCATTTTGAATGGATGGCCAGGATTCAACATGAGGGAATTGTTCATACTAAGGAGAGGGTTGGGTTGACTAGTCAAGAATTAGGGCTTCTCCATTTGGTTTGAACCAATAGGGTGTTGACACATAATACAACATTTGCAAATAAGCCCCCTTAAATTTGGGTATTTGTACAAATAAATAAAATGATAAAAAATTGATGGGCGATTTGGTGTTTGGTGTTTTGTAGGATGAGGGGGTGTTGTGTGTTTTGTATGGGCTTAATAAAATGGGTATTTGGATTAAATTGGGTTAAAATGGGATTAGTCAAAGTTTGTATCCCCAATTTAATTAGAAACAAATGAGTGGTGTTCTAAAATTAATTCAAGGTACATGGGGCCAAAATTAAGTTGGGACACAAGTATCATGAATGATGTAGACTCGGAACAGAATATTACCCTAATTTGGGTTGCACAAAATGGGTCGAGATTGTGTCTCCAATTTCGATTAGAACGTACAACGATACAAAGTTGGATTTTATTTAGAATTTAAATAAATGTCCACGACAAATATTGTACGGCTAAAATGAAGCACACGAGAGCATAATTATGAGTTACACAAAGGTCATGAAAGGTGTAGGCTTGGTGTCAGTCTTGGATCCTTTAAATGGTCCTGCTAAACGGGTTGAGTTGGTATCTCAAAATTGATGGCAATCACAGGTGCGCGATACAGGATTAAATAATGGATTTCGGATACAGGAAGTTGTGCAATTAAATTAGAGAACAAAGGATTATGATTTTGAGTGATAGAAAAGTCCAGTGCCTAAATTGGCGTGTCAAGTCTAGAATGCAACTACTTGTTGGAAATTATGGGCTAAGGCTGAGTTTCGAATATTGCAACAACGGTAGGGTTTAACAATCACGGTAATAAATTACAACCTCAATAAATTAAATCCTGAATAATACAAATTAAATTCATAACCCTATAATTCTGTCAGGTGTTCATCTTGTGGGCTTCTAGGTCAAGTCTACTAGCTCAAACATTAGAGAACACTATATATACTATATATGTAAATACACATCTCATGCAATTAAATACACACAATATTAATAATATATAAAAAATCAAAAATACCCCTATTTTTGGAACGTGGTAGTGACAAGCAGCCGAAGGATTCCAGCGAGGACTACCGCTACCTACTCAGGAGGATCAGTTTACGAGGGCCAGCCATGGACTACCACAAAGGAATGGACAAGCTTTTGCACTAGAAGTGGATGACATGGATCAGGAGATTAATATTATAGCAGGTATTACTCTTGCTTTTACTTTTCCTGCTGTGATATTATTTGAAATGGGAGCCACCCACTAGTTCATATCTTCTAATTTTATTGCCAAGCACAATATTGCCACTACACCTTTACCTAGTTGTGTTAGAATTCTCACCGGAGGAGGAGTTGTACTTGTTAGTCGGATTTGTAGATCTTGTCCTATAGTGATTCGTGGCAGAGAGAGGAATGCCCGACTCTTAGTCCTTCCAATGCCAAATTTTGATATTCTGCTTGGGATGGATTGGCTGAGCAAGTACCACACTTTCTTTGCCTATTTTTGAGTTTGCACGGGGATTAACAGAAGCCCTTGATGGTGTTCAGTTTTCAATGGACGACGTTATTTATCACCCCATTATTTTAGAGTTCCAAGATGTCTTTTCAGAGGAATTGCCAGGACTACCTCCGAACAGAAACGTAGAATTTTCGATTGAATTGACGCCGGGAGCAGCACCCATAGCATCGCAAGTTTATAGATTAGCGAAGAAGAAGATGGATGAGATTAATGCACAGTTGAAAGAATTAGAGGAGAAATGTTTCATCCGGCCAAGTGCATCACCGTGGGGAGCACCAGTATTATTTGTACCAAAGAAGAATGGGTCAGTGCATATGTGCATCGACTATAGAGCCTTAAATGCAGTGACTGTGAAGAATAAATACCTATTGCCATGCATTGATGACTTATTTGATCAGCTTAGTGGAGCTAAGGTGTTCTCGAAGATAGACTTAAGATCGGAATATCACCAGGTGAAGGTACGGAAGCAGGACATCCCGAAGACCGCATTCAGGACAAGATATGGACACTACGAGTTTTTGGTCATGCCATTTGGGTTGACCAATGCTCCAGCTATTTTTATGGACTTAATGAATCAAGTATTCCATCAGTACTTGGACCAGTTCATGGTCGTCTTCATAGATGATATACTTGTCTATTCGAAGAGCCACGAGGAGCACGAGAAGCACCTACGGATCATCCTAGAGACCTTGAGGAGAGAGCAGTTATATGCGAAACTCAGTAAATATGAGTTTTTTTTGGACAGAGTCTCATTTCTTGGGCATGTTGTTATGGAAGATGGTATTTCTATTGATCTAGAGAAAATCTCGACAGTCGAAACATGGTCCATTCCTAAATCGGCATCGGAGGTAAGGAGTTTTCATGGACTTGCGGGATATTACTGACGGTTCATGAAGAACTTCTCAAGGATAGTAGCGCCTATGACTCGGTTGACGTTCAAGGATCAAGAGTTCGTATGGACCGACGAGTGTCAAGTCGCTTTCGAGGAGTTAAAGAAGCGACTTACCACAGCTCCAGTATTGACTATTCCATCAGGATAAGGATATTATGTGTTTTGTAGTGACGCATCGGGAAAAGGCTTTGGATGCGTGTTGATGCAGCATGGCAAGGTGATTGCATATACATCTTGACAGTTACGAGTACATGAGAAGAATTAGCCAACTCATAACTTGAAACTTGCAACCGTTGTTTTTGCTCTGAAGCTATGGAGACATTACCTATATGGGGAATGAGTGAAGATCTATACAGACCACAAAAGCCTCAAGTATGTCTTCACGCAGAAGGAGCTAAATATGAGGCAACACTAGTGGCTTGAGTTGATGAAGGATTTTGAGATAGAGTTGCATTATCACCCAGACAAGGCTAACGTAGTAGCAGACGCGTTAAGCCGGAAACCAGCAGCTTACTTCTTGACAACCTAGAGGGAGTTATTAGAAGACTTGCAAGAGCTTGGCATAGAAGTGATATTACCTGTAGCAGATGGGACATTAGCCAATTTGCAAGTACAGTCATCACTAGTAGAAAGGATCAAGGCATCTTTGCCTACGGACGCCAGATTCAGGAGATTGAAAAAAGGACAGAGGTCGGAGAGCAGACGGAATTGTGCATTCATGGTGATGGAACATTACGATGTGGTGATCGTCTATATGTTCCCAATGGAGAGATACGACATGAGCTGATGGCAGAAGCTCATAGCTCAATATATTCTATTTATCCTGGAGGCACCAAGATGTACCATGACTTGCGATAGCACTTTTGGTGGCATGGCATGAAAAGAGAGATAGCTCGCTCTGTAGCCAAATGTCTAGCATGTCAGCAAGTGAAGGCGGAGCATCAGAGAACAGTAGGGCTACTGCAACCACTTCCGATTGCTGAGTGGAAGTGGGAGCACACCACTATGGACTTCGTCACGAGTTTTTTGAAGAGTCCAAGTGGGCGAGATGTTGTATGTGTATACCCCCTCACCAAAAATAGATATTTTGTGTGTATTTTATATTATTATATTTATTATAGATATTAAATTTCTTTAGAGTATTCTCTTAGTTAATTAGAAAATAAATTTCTTGATATATTTAATTATATAAATATTTATTTAGAATTATTTTATGTTATTTTAGATTTTTGGAGATTTTTCTAGAATTTTTGGTAATTAAAACTTAGGAAACATAAATTACTAGAACTTCTATGATTTACTATACGACCATACTTGCATGTTGTTCCTATAAAATATTTATTTTAGTTTAAAATATTTAATTATATTTTTTTGTAATTTATTTAGAATTTTAAGAAATTTATTTAGATTTTTAAAATTATTTAGGATTTATTTGGATATATATAGTCTTAATATTAGATAGATGCTAATTTAGTGTTAATAGATATTAATAAGATTTTATAAATTATTTGTATTATCTTTAATTATATTTAAGATTATAAATTATTGAGATAAATTTAAACTCTATTTTAAATTAATTCAAATCCTGAACCTACTAGGAAAGCAACTTCATGCATATCCTATCCTTATTTAAATTTATCATAATCCTATCCAAATTAACCAATCCTAGTCGTATTTAATTAAGTAGTGTCCACCATTATAAATACCTCATTCTTCATATTTTTCTTCCCCAAATTCCTTTTTTTTCGTCCAAAAATAGTCAAAATTCGTCATAAATTCAGCCTCATTTTCTACTAGTTATGACGAATTAAAAAGACGATATCTCCTAGCTCCGGACTCCAAACGCGCTCTAATGTTTTTTGCTAGAACTATATCAAGGTTAGTTTTCTGATTATATAATTTATTTTAATAATTTTATAACCTATTTTTCCAGAATATTCTAAAAGTGCTAGTTGTCCGAAATCAAACGCATTTTCGTATTTTAGAGATTTCGGGAGATCTCGAATTCAAAATTATGAACCGTTTGAAGTTTCAGAAAGTTGACATGATGAAATTAAATTAAATAATATTTTTAGAATTTAACATATAAATTTAATTTACTTTAAAATTCGTGCAACGTATACGTAAATAGAAAACTACCAAAAATTGTCATCTGTGCGCCCTTGTGGACATAACTCTTTACCGAGTTGTGATTTTATGAAACCGTCGATTCCGGTGTTCATATAGCACTAAAATCTATATAATTCTATACATAAATCAAGGATTTGAGTCGGTTGACTTTTTGGTCAACGGATTGCCTCGATTTGCGTGCCATGGATCACAAATCCATAAAGTTGACTTTCGTTGGACCAAAATTAGGATTTAACAATAAAATCATATTATAATAAGATTAAAATACTATTTTAGGTTATTTTATTCAGAATTAAAATAGATTAAATAGAGGAAACTATTTACCCACTTTTGTAATCTAACTTGTTTAATTTATGTGACGGGTAGATCGGACGACGCCTTGAGTTGGGACTTCATCCTTTTTAGACCAGACAAGATACCTTGTCAAATTTCGTACAATATTTTGCATGCTTAGTAAATTTCTGTATATTTATTGCATTTTTGTATAGTTCTTGCATGTATAGTTTTCCTTCAGTCATTACTATGCATTAGATATGTTGACACACACATGGCACCTAGTATCATGAGAGGATAATCATTAGACGTATGTGATTTTAACCACTCTGGTAAACTGTAGTATATAGCTCGCACTACGAGCGTGTGTCGCGCTGGTCACTACCCCTAAGGTATGTCGATTTCTGTAGAGTCGCGTTGGTCGCTACCCCTGAGGTATGACGATTTCTGATGTCCACTAGCGGGTGTGTGAGTTGTGAGGCTTAGATCGAGTAGCCTACCCTTGCCCATACATCAAAAAGTTGTCCTCATTTGCATTCATATAGATTATCTTGTACAGCGTACTTACATATTTTCTACCTATTATGCATGTTTACTGTATTCAAATTGGCTTGCTGTTCTGTATCTTGTTACGTCCCTTTGAGGACCTGGTCCCCTTCCAGGTGTATCTGTTCTTGAGTATTTGCAGGAGCACAGATTTGGATGGTTATATATGTTTTGTGGATGTCTTCTCTTCGAGCCCGTGGTCGTTAGCTGGTATTCTTATATTGTGTTTATTATGTTACCTTTACCTTCGAGTTGGTAGTGGATTTGTTTTCATCCAACTATCATCCTTATATACTTATATTGAGATCTAGTTTCATAGATAATGGTTATTTATTTATATTGATTTTTGTGGATGAGATTTAGATTATATCTTGTGACTTGTGACATATGTTATACCACTTGTGGATTTGATATTCATATTACAGAGTACGTATGGGTTTGGTTTCCATATATTGGAGTTGCCATATCTATATGGCTGACATGCTTACGTGTCCTAGTCCTACGTATTTTTAGGATTGGGGCATGACATATTTTTGTGGTGGCCCATGCAGGTCGAGAGCATATTGTCTTGGTTACATTACTGTACCGAGCAAGCCTGTGCATAGGATTAGAATATAGATCTCATCCACTTATTTATCACCTCCCTTGATTTTGTTTCGCATTCTTATTTGATTTCTTGCATTGCATCTTTCTTGATCCCTTCTCAACGTCGATCTTCTCTCGTGCTTGATAGAGGTTAGGAAGATAACTTATACTAGGTATATACCCTCTAGTATTCAATAACACTATTAGTTAAATTATTATAAGTTGGATAGTATGTCTCATAACCTAGTAACACATAGTCCTATTGCCCCATTAATAAAATATAATTGAATGACACCAGCTATAGACTTGCATAAAAAGATAGTGTTTATCCAGACTATAGAACTTTAGTGTTATTCTGGGCTGTAGAACTTAGAGGCCTATACACCAATTTGGTTGACTTTAGACTTAGACAAGAAATTAGTATGGCAATTGTAGAGGCACAACATCGATCTTCTTGGTAAACTTAGATTATTCAGTACCTTCCTCCATCATAATCAAGCGTACTTATATTTTTACTACCTCGACTTATGCTGCTATTATAGCCTAGTTTTGCAAGCTTATTCTTTTATTAAGCTTGTTCATGACATATGTATTATTGGGGGCCCACACTAATACATTGTCTAAATCAGAATCGGTGTATTATGGTCTGATCAACCGTAGTGCACTTGGTTCGCTCTTTGTATCAATACTTTATGTGGATTGAGATATAGTTGACTCAACTTGTTAGATGAATATACTTGCCCTCTAGATTGGTCAGAGCATATCATGTCAGGTACATAACTGTTCTGATATGAACATGCATATAGGAATTTACCAAAATAAGATTTTAATCCACAACTGCCTTGGCAACTCCCTTTCAAAATTCTTTAATCCCTTTGAATCCCGTACTTGTATTATATCACCTCCTCCTTGAACTCTTTATTATTGTTTTCTGTCTTCCCCTATTTCGGAAAGACGAACGTTCATGCTTAGTATAAGTTTGATACACGAATAGTACTAGATATACCCCATAGGCCAAGTACTCATGATGACAAACAAGATAACGCGGCCACAGAAAGCCGTAGATACAAGTACGGCCTTAGTTATATGTGTCATTGCATACTCATGACCCCCTTTATGACACGAGATCTTAGGTGCATAGTAGACGTAGAATTATATAGGTCTTGGTTTAGCAGTTATGAGGATATACTGATATTTTACCCATATGGCATACACGCGAAGCTAATGGATGACACGTGTAGCAGTAGTGGTATTCTCTTCCTATCACCCTTTCGCCCTTGGGTGACTCATCTTCTCTTCTATATCCATTCCTTATCTCGTGCTTAACTCTTTCTACCATAGTCGTATCCTTTTCGTGCCAACATGAATTGTTGGTCTACTTCGACCCCATCCTTAGTTTTGTTAGTTAAAACATAAATGGTTTAATAGATGATTAATAACTAAATGATGAGTTCTTAATAATAACCCGTATGTATATGACCTATAGCAATATCTGTATCCTCTTATTATTTTAAAAACCATGTATAGCATCCCTTAGGATAATAGGAATTTGTAAGACTGTTTGAACTAGTTTATACATTTTATAGTTTTATAAGTTAGTCAAGACTTTAATTGTTGCCCAAAAACTTAGACTAAGCTTAGGAAAGAATTGAAGGCACTTGTTACGAACTGACAACTATGACAAATTGCTGGCAAAGTAGCGATAGCTGCAGCTAGACCATTGTAGTAAAGTAGTCAAAGTATTTGCAGACATATTGGTCAGGTGGCATGGCAGCATTAGAATACGATACTTGACGATTACAAAGAAAAATTATGGTTGTGAGATTCAGGACATGTACCTCAAGATTCTTGACCCAATAAATATATTCGTCTTACAACCTAGATAATAGCCTCAAGAGACTGTGACTACTAGTAAAACTTTTATAAGTTAGATAGTGTCACGAGTTAGAGGATAATAGGATAGTGTATGGACAATAAATAAGAAGTGTTAGAATAATAGACCATCACTTTTAGGAAGCACTGCTAGATAGTTATGTAGTGTAATAGCTATAGTGATTATTATGAATATGGGTTAGTGTCAATTTCGAGGACGAAATTTTTGTAAGTTGGGTAGATTGTAAACCCCCTCACCAAAAATATATATTTTGTGTGTATTTTATATTATTATATTTATTATAGATATTAAATTTCTTTAGAGTATTCTCTTAGTTAATTAGAAAATAAATTTTTTGATATATTTAATATTTATTTAGAATTATTTTAAGTTATTTTAGATTTTTGGAGATTTTTTTAGAATTTTTGGTAATTAAAACTTAGAAAACATAAATTTCTAGGATCTATAATTTACTATACGACCATACTTGCATGTTGTTCCTACAAAATATTTATTTTAGTTTAAAATATTTAATTATATTTTTCTGTAATTTATTTAGAATTTTAAGAAATTTATTTAGATTTTTAAAATTATTTAGGATTTATTTGGATATATATAGTCTTAATATTAGATAGATGCTAATTTAGTGTTAATAGATATTAATAAGATTTTATAAATTATTTGTATTATCTTTAATTATATTTAAGATTATAAATTATTAAGATAAATTTAAACTCTATTTTAAATTAATTCAAATCCTGAACCTACTAGGAAAGCAACTTCATGCATATCCTATCCTTATTTAAATTCATCATAATCCTATCCAAATTAACCAATCCTAGTTGTATTTAATTAAGTAGTTTCCACCATTATAAATAACTCATCCTTCATATTTTTCTTCCCCAGATTCCTCTCCTTTTCGTCAAAAAATAGTCAAAATTCGTCATAAATTCAGCCTCATTTTCTACTAGTTATGACGAATTAAAAAGACGATATCTCCTAGCTCCGGACTCCAAACGCGCTCCATTTTTTTTTGTTAGAACTATATCAAGGTTAATTTTCTGATTATATAATTTATTTTAATAATTTTATAACCTATTTTTCCATAATATTCTAAAAGTGTCAGGTGTCCGAAATCAGACGTATTTCCATATTTTCGAGATTTCGGGAGATCCCGAATTCGAAATTATGAACCGTTTAAAGTTTCAAAAAGTTGACATAATGAAATTAAATAAAATAATATTTTAATAATTTAACATATAAGTTTAATTTACTATAAAATTCATGCAACGTATACGTAAATAGAAAACTACCAAAAATATAATTTGTGCGTCCTTGTGGACATAACTCTTTACCGACTTATAATTTTATGAAACCATCAATTCCGGTGTTCATGTAGCACTGAAATCTATATAATTCTATACATAAATGAAGGATTTGAGTCGGTTGACTTTTTGGTCAACGGATTGCCTCGATTTGCGTGCCGTGGATCACAAATCCATAAAGTTGACTTTCGTTGGACCAAAATTAGGATTTAACAATAAAATCATATTATAATAAGATTAAAATACTATTTTAGGTTATTTTATTCAGAATTAAAATAGATTAAATGGCGGAACCTATTTACCCACTTTTGTAACATAACTTGTTTAATTTATGTGACGGGTAGATCGGACGACGCCTTGAGTTGGGACTTCATCCTTTTTAGACCAGGCAAGATACCTTACCAAATTGCTTACAGTATTTTGCATGCTTAGTATATTTCTGTATATTTATTGTATTTATGTATAGTTCTTGCATGTGTAGTTTTCTTTCAGTCATTACTATGTATTACATATGTTGACACACACATGGTACCTAGTATCATGAGAGGGCAATCATTAGACGTATGGGCTTTTAACCACTCTAGTAAACCATAGTATATAGCTCGCTTTACGGGCGTGTGTCGCGCTGGTCGCTATCCCCGAGGTATGTCGATTTCTGTAGAGTCGCGCTGGTCGCTACCCCCAAGGTATGACGATTTCTGATGTCCACTGGCGGGTGTGTGAGTTGTGAGGCTTAGATCGAGTAGCCTACCCTTACCCATACGTCGAAAAGTTGTTCTCATTTGCATTCATATAGATTGTCTTGTACAGCATACTTACATATTTTCTACCTATTATGCATGTTTACTGTATTCAAATTGGCTTGTTGTTCTGTATCTAGTTACATCCCTCTGAGGACCTGGTCCCCTTCTAGGTGTATTTGTTCTTGAGTATTTGCAAGAGCGCAGATTTGGATGGTTATATATGTTTCATGGATGTCTTCCCTTCGAGCCCGTGGTCGTTAGCTGGTATTCTTATATTGTGTTTATTGTGTTGTACCTTTACCTTCGAGTTGGTAGTGGATTTGTTTTCATCCAACTATCATCCTTAGATACTTATATTGAGATCTAGTTTTATAGATAATGGTTATTTATTTATATTGATTTTCGTGGATGAGATTTAGATTATATCCTGTGACTTGTGACATATGTTATACCACTTGTGGATTTGATATTCATATTACAGCGTATGTATGGGTTTGGTTTCCATATATTGGAGTTGACATATCCATGCGGCTGGTATACTTACGTGTCCTAGTCCTACGTATTTTTGGGACTGGGGTATGACAGTATGGATAATAGTTGATCGACTCACCAAGTCCGCATATTTCTTGCCTTTTAGAGTTGGCCAGTCTACAAAAGCTTGGGCTGACTTATACATGAGGCAAATCGTGAGGTTGCACAGTATTTTGGTCAACATCGTGTCAGACCGGGATTCGCATTTTATATCTCACTTTTGGGAAAGCATGCAGGAGAGTCTTGGGACTCGTCTGAAGTTCAGTACATCTTATCACCCGCAGACAGATGGGCAGTCCGAACGTACTATTCAGACACTGGAATATATATTGAGGGCTTGTATCTTGGACTTTGGAGGATCGTGGGAGGACCACCTACATCTTGTGGAGTTTTCTTACAATAATAGCTATCAAGCGAGCATCTAGATGGCTCCGTTTGAAGCATTGTATGAAAGAAAGTGTAGGTCTCTCGTGTGTTGTAGTAACGTAGGAGAACGTCAGATTCTGGGACCAGAGTTGGTAGTCAATACCGTAGAGACAGTGAAGAAGATACAAGGGCACTTGCGAGCAGCACAAGACAGACAGAAGCAGTGGGCAGACCTTCATCGTCGTCCCTTGGAGTTTAAAGAAGGTGATCATGTCTTCTTGAGGATATCACCTACTAGAGGCACTATTCGATTTGGAGGGCGTGGCAAGTTGAGCCCAAGGTATATTGGACCATTTAACGTGCTAGAGCCAGTGGGAGAAGTGGCGTATCGACTTGTACTACCACCTTCACTCGAGGGAGTACATGATGTATTCCATGTGTCGCAACTTAGGCGATATGTGGCAGATAGCAGTCATATTCTCGACCACTCCGAGATCACCATTAGGCCGAGCTTGTTATACCAAGAGCAACCCGTGGGGATCCTTAATCGTCGAGAAAAAGTATTGAGGAATCAGTCTATTCCCTTGGTCCGCGTGGCATTGAAGCATTGCGTGCCAGAAGAATCCACTTGGGAGCGCGAGGATGACATGCACAAACGTTTTCCATATTTGTTCGTAGATCAAGGTATGAATTTACCTTGTTCATTTCTACCATATACCATCCTTGATTTTCTATCGTGGCTTAGTTTTAATTTTGAGGACGAAATTTTTATAAATTGGGTAGAATATAAAACCCCTAATTTTAAGTATTTTAATTATTTAATTAATCATTGAATTTAATTACAGTATTTCTTAGATAATTAGAAAATAAAATTTTATTGAATTAATTACCTAGGTAAACACTCGTCTAGAATTTATGGAACAAAGCTATTATTATATTTTATTTTATTTAGGAAGTCTTGTAGAAGGATAATAAATTTTTAGGATGTGTTATATAAATTTTCTAGAATTTTTATACCATATATACATATATATATGAATAATAGTATTAAAAAAAAATCAATTAAACTTTTTTTAACTAAACCCCTAAATCATTAAAACCCTTAAGCTAAATTCTTTAAGTCTAATCCCAACCCCTAAGCCTTAATACAAATTCCTAAGCCTAAACTAACCCTCATCAGCCTAACTAACCTACCCCCGCTGTTCATCATCCCGCAGCCCAGGAATCCTCTCGCCCCGCCTCCTTTCTCTATATATATACATCTAGGATTTAAAACCCTAACCCTAAACATATCCCCCTCTAACCCGACGCCGACCTCCGATCACCGCAACCAAGCGCCGCCACCGGAGAATGCCGCCCGCAACCCCGCGCGATCGCGACAGCGTCACCCGAGTAGCAGTCCGCGACAAATTTGAGCAGCGACAACCGCTACTTCACGCTCAGTTTCCCGGCTCGTCTCTCGATCTTTTTCGAATCCATCTTCACCGGTAAGATCACAACCTATCCCCCTCTCAACTCTGTTAGTTAGTTTCCATCGAACAACGTTAAACACTAGGTAGAAATCGATGCCAAGTTGAGGAAAAACCACATAATTTAAAATGTTATGAACTATTCAACAACCTATGTTTAGAGACTGATATCTTCCACCATAGACCTCCAAATTGAAATCTAATTTTTGTAATATGAAGTCTATATAACCGAGATCATTTCCTATAAATTAGACTTTTATTTTGTGTTAGAATTAGAGATAAATTGGGTTGAAAATCATGAAAAACTTCTTTTTAAAACATTAAAATTTATGATACGGAGCGCGTCCCACCAAACAGGATCGACCTGTCATGTACCAATTGCACCAAAAGGCGCACATGGTATATCCTGACGTGTAGGCTTTTGTAGAAACTGATTTGGACGTGTGTGTGCATCAGAATCAACCCGTATCCGTAAAAAGTCCCTATATCGCGACTTTCGTAAAACACCACACCATTTTGTTTACGCTCGTCGGAATATGACAAAACTTATGCCGTTGGATTCGTGGTATCACGCTGGTCTTGTGACCCAAGTTTCACGCGATTTCGAGACAATTGACCAAGCCGCCTAATTATGGGCCCTACGGTTGACTTTAAGGGCGAATTTGTGTTCGGCTCACCGGAATCCAAAATTGGATATACCATTGAGTTCATATTGACGTTTAGAATTTGTTTGACCTATAATTTGTCCTATTTAGAGACCTTTATCTTTGGCACACATTTCAGTACAAAGTGGCCCACATGTGGAACCCGCTTTGACCCAAAATTACCGTTTTGCCCATGTGTCCAGATTGGACGAAAGGGTAGTGTTTTCTAGCTATCTCGCTGATTTCGATAATGTTGGTGATATTTATTTTAGCATCCAGAGACGTTTATTCGGAGGCCATAGTTTCTGATCCTGTGTACTAGATGTCTGGACCCTTACACTACGCAGATTGCTTGCCAGGCAAGTATATCTTGCCATTGTACTGTAATTTATATTCCATATAGTGCATGTATTTTATTTCTGTTATTTAGTTCATATATTTTAACTGCTATATAAACTACGCGTCCAAGAATAACTTGGGTGCAACGACGGTGGCGTCGTATTTTATTTTTATTATATATTATGCATGTTGACCTAGCTTGATGAGACCACCCCATTATCATGAGGCATTCTTATATTTCATTGGCCATGAAACTATTATTACACGAGTGTGAGTCTCATGTAGGACATGAACGTGCATACTCGGCTGGCCACTGGTACGTATGGGACGTACGACGGATAGGGATAACTGCTGATAGAAATTGTATGCTAGAAGACTTGGCAGTTATTTAGAGGTATTATCATGTCATGGATGTGACATGCTTAGAGCATGGGGTGGGGAGGACAACAAGTAAGGCGTTTGGGCTCCTTTGCACTTTTCTCCGCTGAAGATGCACGGTCATGATGACCACTATATATATTATTATTATCAGGCGGCCTCTGGCGTTCAAAAGATGACATACTTTTTAGGCCCCTAAATGTCACTACCACATTCTGAAAACAGGGGTATTTTTGACTTTTACAATATTTAATATTATTGTAGTTACAATTATTTAATTTCATGATAATTATTTTAATTTAAATAAATATATGTGATGTGTAATTAGATATAATATTATATACAGTGTACATTTGTGGTTGAGCTAGTAGACTTGACCTAGAAGCCCAGTAGATGACCACCTGTCCGAATTATAAAATTTGGGATTTTTATTATTTATTTCGAATTTATTTATTGGAGCTTGTAATTAATTACCGTAATTTATTTAATTATTGCGCATTGCCTTTGCTTCGATATTTGGAGCAGTATCCTGACTTTTGTCTTCCAACAAATTTCACAATCTTGCCCTAGGCATGCCCGCCTTCCATTCTGCTATTTTTGCAACTCATAATTATGCTCTTTGTGCATTATTTCTAGCCGCACAAAATTTCGTCGCGGACGTTATTTAAAATTCCTATTTCTGTATCGTTGTGCGTTCCAATCGAAAATTGGAGGCCATCTTGACCTATTTTTCGTGCGGCCCAAATTAGGGTAATATTCTGTTCTGAGTCTTCTTCAATATTGGTATTGATGACTTGATCTGATTTTGACCCCAAGTACTCCTAATTAATTGTTGAACACAACTTGCATTTATTTCTATTTAATTTGAGGATACCATTTTATCTGATTTTAAAATCCCAAATTAATTCCAGTGCCCTGCAAATTCAACCCATACCCATCTTACAGTGCCCCATGACCCTACAAAACATCGGACCCCGAATCGCCCGCCCAATTTTCGTCATTTCATGTGTTTGTGCAATTTCCCGAATTTAAGGGGCTAAGTTGCAATTATTTAATTGTAGGTGCCAACACCTAATTATTTTTAATCAATGAGGGAATCCAATATTTTTAATTAAACTCTCACCCTCAAATCCCCATGAATTATTTCCTCTTGACAAATCTAGACCACTCATTTAGAGGGTCAAATCCTCACCCTACATCACACCCTCTCTCTCCCTATTTAATGATATGTCTACATCCTAAACCCTAATCCCTAGGCAACAACCTAAAAAACTCCACCCTCACAACTCCCTCCCTCCTACGTTGAATTTCCTCTTCTTCTTTTTCTCTTCTTCTTTTCTTCTTCTCTTTCCTTCTTCTTCCTTTTCTTCTCCTCCTTCTCTTAAATTATTTTGAATTTAAATAGCTAAGGGGGGGGGGGGAAACCTCCTCTGTGCTGTGCTCCCGGCCGAGCACTGCTGTCCGGCGGCCTCGGTCAACTCCGGCGGCTGTTCCAGCCGGCCGAGCCTGCTGCTGTCCGGCGCCAGCAACCCCCCATCTCCTCCTTCCACCATCGTCGCCCATCACCATCTACTCGGCCATCTTCTCCGGCCTCCCTGCCCGCTGCACACCCGTCCTGTCCCCGACTGCACCCCGGCGGATCCGGTCTGCAGCAGATCCCCGCTGCTCATTTCTCCGGCCGGCGAGCATCCCCCGTCCATCGACACTGCCGACTCCCTCTGCCATTCTTCCCTCCGCCTTGCTGCGATACTCCAGCCCCCTCACTCCGACCCCGATCCATCTACTCCGGCGGTCGAGGCCCCGAGCCGAGCTCCTCCCTGCTGTGTACAGCCGGCCTCCTCCATCACCAGTCACCACCACCACCTCCATCTTCTCCATCCATCCATCCATCCCGACCATTGCCGAGTCCCTCTCCCTCTGCGTTCACCACTCCGGCGCAGCCCGACGAGTCCTCCTCCCGCTGTGTATTCCGGCAACCAACCGAGGCTCCGACCACCACGGGAATCTCCTCCTGCCCGCTGCTCCCATTCCCCGCTGTGCTCTTCCTCTCCGCCGATCTTTCCGACGAACCCGACTCCATCTGCTCCGGCCCCCTCATTCAGCTCCGGCCATCCCTCGGCTTCGCGGAGTTGCTGTCCCCATTCCTCGACAGCCAGTCCGGCCATCCTCCTCCTGAACCGACTCCCTGGCCACCCCGAAGCCCCTCGCCGTTCTTCCCTCGACGAACACTACATCACCACCACCGATAGCTCCGACTCCAGTCACTGTGAGCTCCTCCCCTTCTTCCTCCTTCACTATGTAATTGTGTATGTATTTGTATACATTAATTTATGTGTAGATATATACATATGTGTATATAAATACGTATATGTATATTTGTGTAATCGTGTATGTGTATACGTCTATGTGTATGTGCGTATTTGTGTATATAAGTTCGTATATTTTTCTCCCTATATATATATGTATGTTAATGTATAAATACGCGTCGGTATATATATATATATATATATATATATATATATATATATATGTATTGGCATAATTTTGTGTTATTATATAAGTATTCATATACATACATCTGTACATGTATGTGTGTTGGTTATTTCGTACAGTATATTTAATATAGTATAAACTCAATTGGTTTAGTAATTGTGTATTTTGATTATATATATATTATATGTATTAATTTGTATAGCTATTCATATATTTTCAGTATATGTATGTAAATATTATTGGTATATATGTAAATACGTACCTTGGTAATATGTTTTTATATATGTACGTATTCGGCATGTATATATATATACACGTAGCTTATATATGTTAATATATTTATACTTGTATATAATATAAGTACCATTTGGATGTGTATATATATATATATATTGTTCGGTATTTTGATATATATATATACTTATATACATATATGGTATATGTATATTTATTTAGTGTATGTATATATATACATATTCCTAATAATGGGTGTCATGTATGTTTTATATACATATATATATATAATATATTTCCATTTAATATATATACACTAATACATATTTGTATATACTTTGGAATAACCATATATATGTATTATATTTAATTATTGATATATGTATATATAGATACTAGATGACCCTAGTTGACCAGTGCCCTGCGTTCAGTATCTTATGATTATGTTAGTGTAACATCTGATGCAAATATTATTTTTATCATATATCTATAGGACTATTGGTTCGTCCTGCGAGACTTCAAGGGCAGGACATTGGTATTGACAGCTAAGGACCCAAGGCAAGTACATTCTCTGATTAGTTTCTAATTTATGATATCTCCTATGTTCACTGTATCTAGTGTAAATATCCATGCTCTCGACACATTGGTTACACGGATTGGTATACACGGATCTCGTCATGAGATGTTATTCCTTATTCAAGGTGTAGCTTGTACAAGACTTGTTTTCCTTATTATCTTGTGCATGTACAGACACTGATTTCCGGGGAGATTTGCTACCTTCCTAGGGAATCCTGTGCCATAGCGTACCATGATTAGATCTACTATACCAGTCGGGGGTTTGGGGAGTACTTTAGTGTAGATATGTGATCATACCCAACTTTATATGCACCATAGCTCACCCCACATCTCACGTCGGGTGCGGCCTGACCATTTACATGTCTCCTCACTGTTACATCGGTTAGCCCTACTAACCCATGTAATGAGTTTACATGCCTCCTCACTGTTACATCGGTTAGCCCTACTAACCCATGTAATGAGTTTACTAGTCCCAAGCCGATCACATGTTGAAGCTAGTACTCACACACTTAGTCATAGGTTTCTTGCTCAGTGACATATGGTTCTTTTCCTGCATTTACTTACAGTATTTCCAGTATTTCTCTCATTGTACATTTCTCGTACCTATACATGCATCTGGTATGTTTCCATCTAGAACTGCTATATAGTTTATGTCATTTATATAGAACTGCTATTTAGAGATGTACTTTGCTCCTTCCTGACTGGAAAATATTTTTCCAGACTATGACCATAGTAGACTGGTTTCTGACACTTGGGGATTGGAAGTTAAGGATTGCAGGTATGATTATGTTGTCATTAGACTTGTATTGTATTCTTTTATTTCTTCAAATTCCTATCGTGCTGTAGTTGTGATTGAGTATGTTGTTGATATTTTATAGTATCATCCGAGTCTCCTTATGGAGTTGGATACTAGCGTGAGATTGTTAGATAGTACTCGACCTAGACAGCGTTCTACCGCCGATGCTGCGGCGTAGGCTGGACGTACCCACGCATTCGTGCCCCTAAACCGGGTGCGGGTCGTGACACGTTTTTAGTGGTGGCCCATGCAGGTCAGACTTCGCTAGTTGTGCGATGTCGTGGTAGTGCGACGTCATAGTTGTACTACTGCGTGCCTGCGATAGGAACTAGGACATAGGATACTAGGATCAGAGAGGATACTCAATCACAAATTCTTGAGAGATTCCTGGGATGACCCCATGAGAATCTTATTTTCAATTTAAATCTTTCCTTGTTTCCGTCCGCTCTCGCTTGTTGTCACTGAACTTGATTCTTGTTGAGCAGTTATTAAATTAAAATTTTTGGTATCATTGTTGAGTTTGATTCTTGTTGACCAGTTGTTAACTTTAATTCCTGGTATCGTTGCTGAGTTGATTTCAGATTGAGATGAATTTTATGGACTAAAATTTACGGTATCATCTGATGACATATATTGATGAGGACAGTGAGAAAGGTAAAAACGTCTACTTTGGTTATGGAACCTAGAGTTTATCGCAGCCATATTAGCTGTCGTGACGAGAACGTAGGAACCTAACTTGGATGTACATACTTTAGTTATGAGATTTAGAGTTTCTCGCAGCCATACCGGTTGGCGTGGCGAGGATTCTAGATGACATGATTATAGGGTTGCATACCTTAGTTACGGAACCTGTCGTTTATCGCATCTATGCTTACTGGCGTGGCGAGGATTCTGTGTATCATGATTTCTGACAGACGTGTATGATTATCAGGTTGTATCTTAGATTGGTTCTTAAAATATCATCTCAAGACTTATCTATTTCTGTTATTCCAGGACTTTGTTCCGCCGCTTCTTTCTTTACTAGCAGTAAAGATACCTTCTGTCCTCAATTCAGTCTTTGAGCTCCTATTCCTTGAGGATTTCTTGTTAAGTATGATAATTAGTGGCTTGTAATTTTGTTTGTGTCTTGTATTAGTATTGACTGTGTTGCTAGTGAGTTGTAAGTGTTTCTTAGTTGGACATGTGAGCCGTAGGCTTTAATCTAGAGTTAGCCCTAGCATAGTACCTTGTACCAATGATTTTAGGAGTAGTGTCATTAGAGACTGTGAGTAGAAGGAGAGTATAGAGTATCAGTGATAGTTCAAGAATTAGTATCAGAGCCAACATACCCGTCCTGGATAATCATGATTTTGCCATTTGGATGATCTACGTGAACAATTAGGTATCAAGAAATTGTGTTAAGAATTAATGGATCGTGATTCAATTTGATGATTGATATCAGATATGTTAAAAGTAAAGAAGGATATATGCATAAAGAGTTGTAACGAGGTGTCATGAGTGGAGAAATATCGGAATTGGTAATGAAAATGGGGAGGCGTATCATGGATTAGTTTAACAGGCTATAAAGGGTTAAAGGGAAATACATATACAACCATCGAGATGAGGAACCATATACTTGCCCATGAGAATAAGAAAAAAATGAATGTTATAAAAGGGTACAGCTAATCATGAGTTCTAATGAGCTTGATGAGATAATGCATTAATGAAGCTAGTAATATAATACCAAAAGTGCCGATGATTCTATATCAAGGATTATTGAAAATGGTGCTAGTAACAGTAAGCACTCGGTGTGATGATAATTAGATGATATACCAGTTGACATGAATTGGAATCATGAAAGAAAACACAGTTGATGATAACTTTGATCATTGGAGGTAATAGTACAAGTGATTCGGGCAGTACAATTTTAGTACACAATTATAGACACTAGATGCATTAAGTGCACCTTGAGTATCAGAGACCGTGAGCACTGATATGTACATTGTGGGGTTATAAATTAAAAGGTGGAAATAAGATTTTATTTTAGAATAATTGAGGAGTTGAGATTATGTCATTTAAATTTTTGAGGATTTCAAATGTGAATTCAATAAACAAGGTAAAAGCTATAATGATTTTAAAAAGTGATTAATTTTTTTCGATAATTGAGTATCTGATATTGAGGAGGTATATGCAATATTTTTTTAGTTGACCGAGAAGTTAAACCTTGACGATTATTTTGAGGATTAATTTATGGTAGATAAGAGATGAATATTAATATATGAGTAGATGATATACATGTGTAAGAATCTGATAACTTGAACAGGAATGAGATGGCACCGCAGACTGACTTGGGTGTCCATCTAAAGTTGTATTGGAAAGAGCAGTATTTGGTATGGTGTTGCACTTGACGTATATTGAGTGATAAGAACGACTAGTATGAACAATTGTAGTAGGAACGGGAACTGACAAAGGGTATGGTACTAAAGAGATAGAGGTATCAACTTGGATGCATTATTGAATCATGATTATATTAAAGATTCTCGGCATCAGATTTTGGCATTAATAGACAGGTGTGTGCAATACAGATATATTCATGGATTTTGTGGATTAATGATTAGTTGATATGGGTACCAGTGTACAGGAATGAGAATTAGATAGTGAATGTGCTAGAGTTAAGAGTATGTTAGAGATAGGAGATACCGCAAGAAATATGTTAGCAGGTTCTTTCTTTTTCTCATGTTGTTTTGTCTTCTGATTGATTGATTCCCTAGTACCGTGGTTTGTATTTGTGATTTTTGATTGTTTGTAGCTAGTAGTACACCCTGGCAGAGGCTGCAATACCCTGACGAAAGACACATGACCTATATATTTTCTTAGATTACATGGCTGTAGGTAGAATCTTCTTAAACCATGATCATTGGGGTTTGGACCATAGCAAAGATCTATGACAAGGTTATGACTTGACAAGAGACATGAGATGCTAAAATTTTGGAAGATAAGCATAAAGAATTAAGGATTTATATGGCAGAGTTGATAAATCATTGATTTTATCAAGATTGAGATGTGATTAAATTATCATTAGACTTCGAGGATAAACATTAATTTAAATGAGAGGTTGAGAATTTAATATGGTAGGATTGATGATTATTGATTATGATATATTATCATTAAAATTTTTGAGGAAATTTAGAAGATTATTATTATATTTTATTGGACTGGAAGATAAAGATTTAATGGAAATATTAATGGAGGATTTTGCGAGTGTTATATTATTTGAGTATTGTGAAAAAAAAAAAAAAAAAAAAAATTTGTATCTAGTGATTTGCTCAAATTCAGGGAGTAAGATGATAAATGGGTTAGTAATTAAACACAAACTTTTTGGACGAGTTTTTATTTGGATTCATGGATTAGTGTTTTGATGGAAATTTTAAAATGTGCATTGTTGGATTTAGTTAGAGGAGTAGACATCAATTCGGGTTTTAATTACTAACATCAGATTCGTAGGAGATTATGATACGAATAGAGTTCGATGATAAATTTGAGGATTTTTTCAGGAATACCATAATTTCAAATTTTTTTTTGAAATTGTGAAATGACAAGGTAGATTATTCAGGATTATGTGGATTGGTGAATTTAACTATTGATGAATAATAAAATAATGAATAAACACTACTATGCGGATTTTAAATTTTGAGGACGAAATTCTTTTAAGATGGGTAGACTTGTCACTACCACATTCTGAAAACAGGGGTATTTTTGACTTTTACAATATTTAATATTATTGTAGTTACAATTATTTAATTTCATGATAATTATTTTAATTTAAATAAATATATGTGATGTGTAATTAGATATAATATTATATACAGTGTACATTTGTGGTTGAGCTAGTAGACTTGACCTAGAAGCCCAGTAGATGACCACCTGTCCGAATTATAAAATTTGGGATTTTTATTATTTATTTCGAATTTATTTATTGGAGCTTGTAATTAATTACCGTAATTTATTTAATTATTGCGCATTGCCTTTGCTTCGATATTTGGAGCAGTATCCTGACTTTTGTCTTCCAACAAATTTCACAATCTTGCCCTAGGCATGCCCGCCTTCCATTCTGCTATTTTTGCAACTCATAATTATGCTCTTTGTGCATTATTTCTAGCCGCACAAAATTTCGTCGCGGACGTTATTTAAAATTCCTATTTCTGTATCGTTGTGCGTTCCAATCGAAAATTGGAGGCCATCTTGACCTATTTTTCGTGCGGCCCAAATTAGGGTAATATTCTGTTCTGAGTCTTCTTCAATATTGGTATTGATGACTTGATCTGATTTTGACCCCAAGTACTCCTAATTAATTGTTGAACACAACTTGCATTTATTTCTATTTAATTTGAGGATACCATTTTATCTGATTTTAAAATCCCAAATTAATTCCAGTGCCCTGCAAATTCAACCCATACCCATCTTACAGTGCCCCATGACCCTACAAAACATCGGACCCCGAATCGCCCGCCCAATTTTCGTTATTTCATGTGTTTGTGCAATTTCCCGAATTTAAGGGGCTAAGTTGCAATTATTTAATTGTAGGTGCCAACACCTAATTATTTTTAATCAATGAGGGAATCCAATATTTTTAATTAAACTCTCACCCTCAAATCCCCATGAATTATTTCCTCTTGACAAATCTAGACCACTCATTTAGAGGGTCAAATCCTCACCCTACATCACACCCTCTCTCTCCCTATTTAATGATATGTCTACATCCTAAACCCTAATCCCTAGGCAACAACCTAAAAAACTCCACCCTCACAACTCCCTCCCTCCTACGTTGAATTTCCTCTTCTTCTTTTTCTCTTCTTCTTTTCTTCTTCTCTTTCCTTCTTCTTCCTTTTCTTCTCCTCCTTCTCTTAAATTATTTTGAATTTAAATAGCTAAGGGGGGGGGGGGGGAACCTCCTCTGTGCTGTGCTCCCGGCCGAGCACTGCTGTCCGGCGGCCTCGGTCAACTCCGGCGGCTGTTCCAGCCGGCCGAGCCTGCTGCTGTCCGGCGCCAGCAACCCCCCATCTCCTCCTTCCACCATCGTCGCCCATCACCATCTACTCGGCCATCTTCTCCGGCCTCCCTGCCCGCTGCACACCCGTCCTGTCCCCGACTGCACCCCGGCGGATCCGGTCTGCAGCAGATCCCCGCTGCTCATTTCTCCGGCCGGCGAGCATCCCCCGTCCATCGACACTGCCGACTCCCTCTGCCATTCTTCCCTCTGCCTTGCTGTGATACTCCAGCCCCCTCACTCCGACCCCGATCCATCTACTCCGGCGGTCGAGGCCCCGAGCCGAGCTCCTCCCTGCTGTGTACAGCCGGCCTCCTCCATCACCAGTCACCACCACCACCTCCATCTTCTCCATCCATCCATCCATCCCGACCATTGCCGAGTCCCTCTCCCTCTGCGTTCACCACTCCGGCGCAGCCCGACGAGTCCTCCTCCCGCTGTGTATTCCGGCAACCAACCGAGGCTCCGACCACCACGGGAATCTCCTCCTGCCCGCTGCTCCCATTCCCCGCTGTGCTCTTCCTCTCCGCCGATCTTTCCGACGAACCCGACTCCATCTGCTCCGGCCCCCTCATTCAGCTCCGGCCATCCCTCGGCTTCGCGGAGTTGCTGTCCCCATTCCTCGACAGCCAGTCCGGCCATCCTCCTCCTGAACCGACTCCCTGGCCACCCCGAAGCCCCTCGCCGTTCTTCCCTCGACGAACACTACATCACCACCACCGATAGCTCCGACTCCAGTCACTGTGAGCTCCTCCCCTTCTTCCTCCTTCACTATGTAATTGTGTATGTATTTGTATACATTAATTTATGTGTAGATATATACATATGTGTATATAAATACGTATATGTATATTTGTGTAATCGTGTATGTGTATACGTCTATGTGTATGTGCGTATTTGTGTATATAAGTTCGTATATTTTTCTCCCTATATATATATGTATGTTAATGTATAAATACGCGTCGGTATATATATATATATATATATATATATGTATTGGCATAATTTTGTGTTATTATATAAGTATTCATATACATACATCTGTACATGTATGTGTGTTGGTTATTTCGTACAGTATATTTAATATAGTATAAACTCAATTGGTTTAGTAATTGTGTATTTTGATTATATATATATTATATGTATTAATTTGTATAGCTATTCATATATTTTCAGTATATGTATGTAAATATTATTGGTATATATGTAAATACGTACCTTGGTAATATGTTTTTATATATGTACGTATTCGGCGTGTATATATATATACACGTAGCTTATATATGTTAATATATTTATACTTGTATATAATATAAGTACCATTTGGATGTGTATATATATATATATATATATTGTTCGGTATTTTGATATATATATATACTTATATACATATATGGTATATGTATATTTATTTAGTGTATGTATATATATACATATTCCTAATAATGGGTGTCATGTATGTTTTATATACATATATATATATAATATATTTCCATTTAATATATATACACTAATACATATTTGTATATACTTTGGAATAACCATATATATGTATTATATTTAATTATTGATATATGTATATATAGATACTAGATGACCCTAGTTGACCAGTGCCCTGCGTTCAGTATCTTATGATTATGTTAGTGTAACATCTGATGCAAATATTATTTTTATCATATATCTATAGGACTATTGGTTCGTCCTGCGAGACTTCAAGGGCAGGACATTGGTATTGACAGCTAAGGACCCAAGGCAAGTACATTCTCTGATTAGTTTCTAATTTATGATATCTCCTATGTTCACTGTATCTAGTGTAAATATCCATGCTCTCGACACATTGGTTACACGGATTGGTATACACGGATCTCGTCATGAGATGTTATTCCTTATTCAAGGTGTAGCTTGTACAAGACTTGTTTTCCTTATTATCTTGTGCATGTACAGACACTGATTTCCGGGGAGATTTGCTACCTTCCTAGGGAATCCTGTGCCATAGCGTACCATGATTAGATCTACTATACCAGTCGGGGGTTTGGGGAGTACTTTAGTGTAGATATGTGATCATACCCAACTTTATATACACCATAGCTCACCCCACATCTCACGTCGGGTGCGGCCTGACCATTTACATGTCTCCTCACTGTTACATCGGTTAGCCCTACTAACCCATGTAATGAGTTTACATGCCTCCTCACTGTTACATCGGTTAGCCCTACTAACCCATGTAATGAGTTTACTAGTCCCAAGCCGATCACATGTTGAAGCTAGTACTCACACACTTAGTCATAGGTTTCTTGCTCAGTGACATATGGTTCTTTTCCTGCATTTACTTACAGTATTTCCAGTATTTCTCTCATTGTACATTTCTCGTACCTATACATGCATCTGGTATGTTTCCATCTAGAACTGCTACATAGTTTATGTCATTTATATAGAACTGCTATTTAGAGATGTACTTTGCTCCTTCCTGACTGGAAAATATTTTTCCAGACTATGACCATAGTAGACTGGTTTCTGACACTTGGGGATTGGAAGTTAAGGATTGCAGGTATGATTATGTTGTCATTAGACTTGTATTATATTCTTTTATTTCTTCAAATTCCTATCGTGCTGTAGTTGTGATTGAGTATGTTGTTGATATTTTATAGTATCATCCGAGTCTCCTTATGGAGTTGGATACTAGCGTGAGATTGTTAGATAGTACTCGACCTAGACAGCGTTCTACCGCCGATGCTGCGGCGTAGGCTGGACGTACCCACGCATTCGTGCCCCTAAACCGGGTGCGGGTCGTGACACTAAATCTTCGAGAGAATCATGCCAATCCCATTTTAGCCAGATAGCCCACGTGTTGGAAAGTTGTTCTCAAAGTGCATTCACATAGATGGTTAGGCAACCCATTGGATGTTTATTTTTTAGTACTTTATTGGCATGCTTCTATGTATCTCGTTACGTCCCTCTGAGGACCTGGTCCCTTTTCAGGTATAAACGGGCAGGATTATCTACAGGAGTATGGCCCCGGACCTGACGCTTCATACCAAACTGAGGAGGTCTTACCTTCAGAGTACCTTTGATCCATCGCAGCTGATGGATATTCTAGTTGCTATTTCCTTTATTGACATTTATCTTATATTAGAGTTTGATCTCTTCTCTCATTTAGTTTTTAGTATAGTCGATTGGCAGTAGATTTGTTTCCACCCGACTATCACTCTTTGATACTTCATATTTGAGATTCAGTTATTTATTTCTATTTCTTTATTTATGTTGTAGATGAGATATAGATTGCATATGACTTGTGTTAACAGTATATTACCACTTGTGGATTGGATATTCATAATACAGCATACGTATGTGTTATGGTTTCCATATATTGGAGTTGCCATATACATACGGCTGGCATGCTTAGGTATTCTTAGTCCTACGTATTTTGGGAATGGGGCGTGACAGTGAGCATTCTCATTTCCCTGTCTCATCACCTCAGTCTGTCGGTGCTGTACCTCGGCCTGGGCCCTCTGGGCCTCCATCATCTGCTGGAAGAGTGCGAATAACTGTATGCATCAGCTGGTACTGGCGGTGGTGGTGGAAGTCCCTCGAAAATAACTAGAGCTACCCTCCGAACTGGGAGAGAAGTACCCCCAAAGGCGGATGCTGAGACTCCCACTGAACTGGTGAGGCAACCCTCTCAACTGGAGAAGAAGTAGTCATTGCTACCCTCTCTGCAGCAGGCCGCGAAGTATCTGAGGAAGTTGTCGCTGCTCCCGAGCAATAGAGTTTGATCTTCGGAGGCATCCTGAAGTCAGATTGAAATACGAAATCAATATTGAATATAATGCGATATCACCAAAGAAGGACAGAACTTTATTCAAAATGAAAGACAATATTCAATCGATAAGAATTATAAAACTGATATTGGAATGTTTCCTAATTGTGATTGAGTAACTCTCAGCCTACATCCTGTTTTTCCTAAAGCAGGCTCGTAGCAATACTCTAGACGAGCAGAACTACAAAATTGTACTACTTGCGAATCTAGACCTGCATGGGCCACCACTAATAATGTGTCACAACCCGCACCCAGATATTTGGATACGAGCATGTGATTACGCCCAGCCTACGCCGCAGAATCGACGGTAGAACGCTGATTGGGTCATTTCTAACTATCTAATATCTCAACAATATAATATAGTGCTTGTCAATTATCTCAACTCCAAACGGAGGAGCAATATGGTATCTCACAAGAATATCTAATCTCAATCATAAAACAAACTAAGGAAGGATAATGCACAAATGGAATAGCAAAGAAAAGAATAAGATACAATCTACAACATGAAATAATAATACAATTGTGAATCCTAACAAAGAATAGTCTAATACAAAAAAATCACCAAACATAAACTAAGCCTCCTCGGTCACTGGTACTATGTCCTCTTGCTCTAGGAGAGTATCCTCTAAAGCCTCACCCTCCTGAGGGCCGTAATACGTAGGACACAGCTCCTCTAGCCAATCATCTGAAAAATATATCTAGTCAGGATTGGAGCGAAGTACATACCTCTGAAAGCAGTTTCAAATACATAATCGAGCATATATAACAAGCAATAGAAAATTGTCACGACCCGCACCCGGAAATTCGGGCACGAGTGCGTGGGTACGTCCAGCCTACGCCGCAGAGTCGGCGGTAGTACGCTGTCTAGGTCAATTCCAGGTTTACTAAACTAGCTCATTCACAAATAACATAGGCAAGATAATAATGAGAATTGAAACTTAAGATTGCAACTGAAATAAATGTGACAACAGATTCAAATGTTTAATACAGAATTCAGAATTGAAATCGGGGACAAACCCGATTAATAAGATAAGAATATAAATGAAAGATAGTTACTACTAGCTACTCTGCAGCAGGGGTCTCCTGGGTGGGTTCTGGCTCCTCATAGGTATCATCAGTCCCCTCATAGGGACCAAAATAAGTAGGGGCGAGATCCTCATCATCGCCTAAATCAACAGATCCAGTCAGGAAAGGAGCAAAGTACACAGTGCACAACAAGGTTAAACTAAATATTTATGACAATTAAATATTGAATATCAGGTTGAGAAACTGTATAACAGAACATCATTATCTCAAAGTTAAAGCTGTAAACAGGGATATAAGAAAGCAGAAATAAATGAGACAGGAAATGAAACTACAACAGTCAGCAAGATATATGTAACAAGACCAGAAACTATCTGTGTGAACTTGTGTTTGTTTTTAGAATACATAGTTGGCATGTAGGGGTTTATAAGGCTAATTCGGCCGTCATAAATAGCTATTAAACAGGAAAAATCAAGATCCGGCTGAGGTACAGTCGTGTACCAACAGCTATTAAACATGACAAGGGGAAGGGTAAACTACATGCCTTCTAGGTATTCTCCCACCCGACATGAAAAACAAGACAGGAACTCCAATATTCAAGACATGAAATCCAGTATTTCTAACACTAGGTGTAATCATCAAGGGTACATGTAAGGCAGGAAATTAATTATCACAATATATAAAGATTAACTTGAAGTGCAGGTACTTGCCTGTTGTTTGGATCTGATTAATTTGGTTCTCGGGGGAAATTTCTAGAGATGAGTCCAAAAGCTAAAATAGACATTACCATCACGCTCAGAAGATGTCAAATAGCTAGAAACACCTGTCCTTGGGTCTAATTTGGAGACAAGGGCAAAAATGGCAGTTTTGGGTCAAAACGGGGTCCGCCGGTGGGCCCGCTTTGCACCGAAAAACGTGTCCGGGTCGAAGGTCTCCAAATTCACCAAATTTAGTGTCAACAGGTCAGGAACGCTGATACGAACCCAACAAAACTTCCAGATTTGGATTCCGATGAGCCGAACACAAAATTGCCCGTCGAGCGGGGCCTGTGGGGCCCACGACACGCGATTTCGTCAACGTTCTCAGAATCGAACCAAACTTGACCCACAGGACCAGCGTATCGCTACGAGTCCGATGGCACAAGTTTTGTCTCGATCTGACGAGTGTACAAGAAGTTAGGGCGAATTGCAGAAAAGTCGGATACGGGGCGATGTCCGCGGATACGCGTTGATTCCGGTGTGCACGCACATCCGAATCAGCTTTCACGAAATCTCACACGTCCGTATCGACGACGCGCACGTATCTGTGAAGACCGCACGCGACCAAGTCGTCCCGTTTGGCGGAGCGCACTCAGTTCCGGGGTGAAATAGGGTCTGGTTTTTTCTGTTTTTGGATCGCGGTGTGCGATCACCACAGGACGCGATGCCCCGAACGGTTTATCCGAGCACCGAGAGGGTCATACAGGCTTCACAACGCAATTTACGGAATTGAAAACGGAGCTACGAACAAGAAGTTACACGCACCTGAAGAGGACCCGAAAATCAGGGTCGAGCCGTGTCCGACACGTGTCCGACACGACACTGTTACTGTGTCCACTGCACAGTAAAGGGGCTAGGGTTTACTGCTGAAGGCGGTGGCCGGTGGTCGGCACGGCGGCGGGGAGGCCGAGCATGGCTGGGGGACGGCCGGCGGAGCACGGCGCAGCACGGCGGCGCGCTGGGCGGCGGCGGAGGCGGCTGCTGCGGCTGCTGTTGCTGTCTCCGCTGCGGTGGCTGGGCAACGGTCGGGGACGGAGGAGGAAGGAGAAGGAGGCGGCGCCGAGGGAGGAGGGCGGTGCTGGCGGTGGCTGGGCAACGGTCGGCACGACGGCGGAGTTCGGCGGAGAGGGCTAGGGTTAGGGTTTAGAGAGGGGCTGGAGGAGGAAGACGAAGAGGGGGAGAGGGGTTTATAAAGGGGGAGGCGGGTGGTTGCAGGGCAGGGAAGGGCGGAGTGGAGGGGCGACGTGGGGCTGGGCGCAGAACGCGGGGGGGGAACGTGGGGCTGGGTCGTGGGTTGGCGGGTCGGGCTGACGGCGGGTCGGATTCGGTTGAACCCGACCCGACCCGATAGGGTTGGGTCTGGGCTGAGGGAGCGGGCTGGGCCGCGGCCCAATGGGCCAGGGCGGGCTGGGCTGAGAGAAAAAGAAAAAGAAAAAGAAAAAGAAAATAAAATAAATAAATAAATAAATAGATAATTAATTAATTAATTTAATTAAAATAGTTTTTAGGCATTTAAAAATAGGTCTGAGGCCCAGAAAAATCCAGAAAAATTACCCTAAGTCCAATTTTCTATTTTACACCCAAAAATATTATTTTCATGATATTTTAGTATTATTTATTAACAATTAAAAATCATTTATTAATTAAAACTTTGATTTTAATTTTAGAAAATTCCCGAAAATTCCAAAAAATTGGAAAAAATTCAAGATTTAATAATTTGAAAATTCAGGGGGTTTACAACCTACCCAACTTACAAAAATTTCATCCTCGAAATTGAAGAATAACAAGGCATGAAAAGAAAGGCCGAGAAATAAAATATACCTCAGGGTTCAAAAAGATAGGGGTATCGCTCTCTAATCTCGTCTTCTCGCTCCCAGGTGGATTCACCGGGAGAATGGTGCTTCCAAGCTACGCGAACCAGGAAGATAACCTGGTTCTGTAGAACTTTCTTCGATCGATCCAGTATCTCCACGGGTTGCTCTTGGTAAGTCAAACTTGGGCCTACTTCGAGCTCTGAGTGATCCAAAATGTGGCTGGGGTCTGACACGTACTTTCTCAGCTGCGACACGTGAAAGATGTTATGGACTCCATCCAGAGAGGGTGGCAATGCCAGTCGGTATGCCACTTCTCCAATTTTCTCCTGAATGCCAAAAGGTCCAATAAATTTTGGGCTGAGTTTTCCACTCCTTCCGAACCTAATGGTGCCACGTGTCGGGGAAATATTCAAGAATACCAGTTCTCCAACCTCAAATTCCAAGGGCCTTCGGTGGCTATTTGCCCAATGTCGTTGCCGGTCTTGAGCCACTCGAAGTCTGTCCCTTATTTGCTTTACCTTTTCAGTTGAATCGATCACTATCTCTGGTCCCAACAGGGCTCTTTCTCCAACGTCGTCCCATGATAGCGGGGTACGACATCTTCGTCCATACAGAGCTTCAAATGGAGTCATCTCAATACTTGCTTGGTAACTGTTATTATAAGAGAACTCCACCAGATGTAGATAGTCTTCCCAGGATCCTCCAAAATCCAGAACACATGTACGGAGCATATCTTCAAGTGTCTGGATTGTACGTTCCGATTGTTCGTCGGTTTGGGGATGATAAGCTGTGCTGAATTTGAGTTGAGTCCTCAAGCTGGCTTGTAAGCTCTTCCAGAAGTGAGAGGTGAATCTTGAATCTCGGTCGGAGACAATACTTACTGGAACTCCATGCAGCCGGACAATGTGTCTGATATATAAATCTGCCAGCTTTTCTGTAGATAGTCCAACTTTGAAAAGTAGAAAATGTGCAGACTTGGTCAGTCTATCTACTATCACCCAGATTGCATCCTTTCCACTAGGTGTCCTTGGAAGTCCGAAAACAAAATCCATTATGATATGTTCCCACTTCCACTCCGAAATGGGTAGGGGTTGAAGCAATCCTCCAGGTCTTTGTCTTTCTGCCTTGACTTGCTGGCACACTAAACAACGAGATACGAACCTGGCTACTTCTCTTTTCATGCCATGCCACCAAACATGCGTCCTCAGGTCCTTGTACATCTTGTTGGCTCCTGGGTGTATAGAGTATTGCGATCTGTGCGCCTCTTGCATAATTTCTTCTTTTATGTCTTCTCGAGGTACACATAATCTATCGCCATGCCTCAGTGATCCATCTTCATGAATTCTGAAATCTTTCACTAATCCAGCTTGCACTTGTCCTCGAAGGCTTCGCAGGCCTTCGTCTTGAAACTGAGTCTCCTTGATCTTGTCTATTAAAGTAGACTGAATCTGCAGGTTCATCATTTGGCCTTCTTTTCCTGGGATAATTACTTCAATACCTAAACTTTCCAAGTCCTCTAGCAGGTGTCTGTCCATAGTCAAGTACATCGCCATAGGATACCTGCTTAGAGCATCAGCAACTACATTAGCCTTCCCAGGATGATATTGAAGGGTGATATCAAAGTCTTTCATTAGTTCCAGCCACCTTCTTTGCCTCATGTTTAGCTCTTTCTGAGTGAAGATATATTTTAGACTTTTATGGTCCGTAAATATTTCCACCATTTCTCCATAAAGATAATGCTTCCATAACTTAAGAGCAAAAATGACAGCTGCCAATTCTAAATCATGAGTTGGATAGTTCTTTTCATGGGGTCGAAGCTGTCTAGAGGCATATGCTATTACTTTCTTGTTCTGCTCCAAAACATAACCTAGACCTTTTCCAGAAGCATCACTATAAATAGCGAAACCTCCGGTTCCAGAAGATAAGGTCAGAATAGGGGCAGTAGTTAGCCTTTTCTTCAATTCCTCGAAAGCATGCTGACATTTATCAGTCCAGGTGAACTCTTCATCCTTCCTTGTTAATTTTGTCATGGGCTCAGCAATTCTTGCAAAGTCCTTCACAAACTTTCGATAGTAGCCAGCTAGTCCCAGGAAGCTTCTAATCTCTGCTACAGAGTCTGGAGTGGGCCAGGATTCTACTGCCGCTATCTTCTTAGGATCTACTGCTATTCCATCTCCAGTCACAACATGTCCCAAGAATTCTACTTTGTCTAGGAAGAAGCACATTTAGATAATTTTCCATAAAGTTTTTCCTTCCTCAAAGTCTCCAATGCTAACCTCAAATGTTCTTCATGTTCTTCGGGGGTCTTGGAGTAGATCAAAATATCATCAATGAAGACCACTACAAATTTGTCTAGGTATGGCTGGAAAACTCTGTTCATTAAGTTCATAAAAACTGCTGGAGCATTCGTCAACCCGAACGGCATTACTAAGAATTCGTAGTGTCTGTTCCGGGTATTGAAAGCAGTTTTAGGGATGTCTTCCTTTCTCACCCTTACTTGGTGGTAACCAGACCTCAAATCAATCTTTGAAAATACCCGAGCTCCACTTAACTGATCAAATAAGTCATCTATCCTGGGCAGGGGATACTTATTCTTAATTGTTAAAGCATTCAAGGCCCTATAGTCAATACACATTCGGGATGTTCCGTCCTTCTTGGGCACAAATAATACTGGAGCTCCCCAGGGTGAGACACTAGACCTAATGAAACATTTATCTTCTAGTTCTTTGATTTGCTCATTTAGTTCTATTATCTCCTTCTTGTTGATTCTGTAGGGATTTTGAGATACTGGTGCTGCTCCTGGCACTAAGTCAATAGAGAATTCAACTTCTCGGTCTGGGGGTAAGCCTGGGAGATCCTCAGGGAAGACATCAAGGTATTCAGAGATGATAGATAGTGGCACTTCTTCTGTTACTAGGGCTCCACAAATTTTGTTATTACCCATTTCTCTAGAACCTCTAGCAAATTCAAATTCTGGCTTGTCAGGGGGCCTGAAGATTACACTACCTCTGTGGCAGTCTATAGTGGCATGATGTTGACTTAACCAATCCATACCCAGTATAATGTCAAAACTGGGCACTGGCATTACAAGTAGCCTAGCATACAGTTCTCTTCCACACAATATAATAGGATAATTGTTACAGGCATCACTAACCGGGATGATTCCTCCACCGGTAATGATCTTATAACAATTCCTAAGGGGTTTAGTGGTTAAGCTATGCTTCATAAGGAAATCTACTGACATAAATGAATGTGAAGCTCCAGAGTCAAATAAAGTAATAGCTGGTATTGAATTTATAAGCACAGAACCTGTGATCACGTCTGCTGTGGCTTCAGCTTCTTCCAGAGTCATGGCATAAGCACGGCCTTGCTGCGGTGCACCCCTCTATTGCTGTTGTTGGTGCTGAGCAAAGCGTTGTTGTTGTGTTGGAAGCGGGGGTCCCCTCTGTTGTGCTGCTGGGGCCCTGGCCTGGGCTGGAGCCTTTGGTGCAGCGGTGCGTCCTTGAGCAGCTGGACAGTCCCTCATTTGATGCGCTGCTGAGCCGCAGTAGAGGCAGGCACCTAGCCTCTTCCTGCAGACTTGCCAAGTATGGCCTGATTTTTGGCAAAAGTTACAAGCAGCAGCTTGTTGGTTCTGTCCTTGAGCCTGGTGTTGGGGTGCTGGAGCTCGAGGGAGAGGACGCTGAGTTTGCTGCGGGGCCCTCTACTGTTGTTGTTGAAAAGGGCGTTTGTTGGGTCCCGCATTTCCGGTATCTCTTTCTCGTTTCAGTTTATGCCCCATATCTCTTTCAACGCCTTGTGCCACGCTCAGGATTTTTTCATAGGTACGAGCTCGGCTGGTGGTGACAGCAAGGCGAATATCCGGAGACAGCCCCTTCTTGAATCTACGGGCTCTGTCCTCTGGGGTACAAACCATATACTCCGCAAAATGGCTTAACCTGCTAAATTCAATAGTATATTCATCAACAGACAGGTTACCTTGTTCCAGTCTCTCGAATTGGCTTTCGAGAGCTTCCCGAGCCACTTCGGGGTAGAATTTCTCCTTGAATAGTCTCTTGAAATCCTCCCAGGTGATGTCAGGAGCAGATAATTGGGGTTCATCTCTGAACCAGGTTCGAGCAATGTCGAACAGTTGCAGGCTTGCGGACTCCACTTTGAGGTCATCAGGGACCCGAGCAGTCTTCAGGAGTCTCTCGACATTCTCTATCCACTCATCGGCATAGAGAAGGCCATCAGTTCCGTAAAATTCCAGGGGTCTAAGATTCTTGAAGTCTTTAGCACTCCCTGGCCTTTTGAGTGACGACTCCTGGGACTTAAGAGCTTCTGAGAGGCTGGTCCGCAGAAGTACAGTCTGTTCTTTCTGGGATTCCACCAATCCCTAGAACACTCCTAGTAGTTGTGCCCCATCTAGAGTAACTGCCGGAACAGATGGAGGCGGCGGGAGTGCAAGAGTCTCGGGCATATTCTGCTCAGCTGGTTCTGATGTGCCTCCTACTGTGTTCCTTGTCTGTACCATTCTGAAAGATTAAGGGATAGGAAGATCAGAATAGAATACTTGGAAATCAAAGGCGATAGAAAAAAAAATTGAGCAGCAAAGATATCAAGAATTGAAATAAGGACCCTATACTGTGAATGAGCTTTTCCTAGAAGCCTCAATCTTATTCCATACCCTGTCCTAGGGTATTACCCTATTTTAGGATAGGACCTGCATGGGCCACCATAAAAATGTGTCACGACCCGCACCCGGAAATTCGGGCACGAGTGCGTGGGTACGTCCAGCCTACGCCGCAGAGTCGGCGGTAGTACGCTGTCTAGGTCAATTCCAGGTTTACTAAACTAGCTCATTCACAAATAACATAGGCAAGATAATAATGAGAATTGAAACTTAAGATTGCAACTGAAATAAATGTGACAACAGATTCAAATGTTTAATACAGAATTCAGAATTGAAATCGGGGACAAACCCGATTAATAAGATAAGAATATAAATGAAAGATAGCTACTACTAGCTACTCTGCAGCAGGGGTCTCCTGGGTGGGTTCTGGCTCCTCATAGGTATCATCAGTCCCCTCATAGGGACCATAATAAGTAGGGGCGAGATCCTCATCATCGCCTAAATCAACAGATCCAGTCAGGAAAGGAGCAAAGTACACAGTGCACAACAAGGTTAAACTAAATATTTATGATAATTAAATATTGAATATCAGGTTGAGAAACTGCATAACAGAACATTATTATCTCAAAGTTAAAGCTGTAAACAGGGATATGAGAAAGAAGAAATAAATGAGACAGGAAATAAAACTACAACAGTCAGCAAGATATATGTAACAAGACCAGAAACTATCTGTGTGAACTTGTGTTTGTTTTTAGAATACATAGTTGGCATGTAGGGGTTTATAAGGCTAATCCGGATGTTATAAACGGCTATTAAATAGGGAAAATCGAGATCCGGCTGAGGTACAGTCGTGTACTAACAGCTATTAAACATGACAAGGGGAAGGGTAAACTACATGCCTTCTAGGTATTCTCCCACCCGACATGAAAAACAAGACAGGAACTCCAATATTCAAGACATGAAATCCAGCATTTCTAACACTAGGTGTAATCATCAAGGGTACATGTAAGGCAGGGAATTAATTATCACAATATATAAAGATTAACTTGAAGTGCAGGTACTTGCCTGTTGTTTGGATCTGATTAATTTGGTTCTCGAGGGAAATTTCCTGAGATGAGTCCAAAAGCTGAAATAGACATTACCATCACGCTCAGAAGATGTCAAATAGCTAAAAATGCCTGTCCTTGGGTCCAATTTGGAGACAAGGGCAAAAACGGCAGTTTCGGGTCAAAACGGGATCCGCCGGTATGCCCGCTTTGCACCGAAAAACGTGTTCTGGTCGAAGGTCTCCAAATTCACCAAACTTAGTGTCAACAGGTCAGGAACGCTGATACGAACCCAACGGAACTTCCAGATTTGGATTTCGATGAGCCGAACACAAAATCGCCCGTCGAACGGGACCTATGGGGCCCACGACACGCGATTTCGTCAACGTTCTCAGAATCGAACCAAACTTGACCCACAGGACCAGCGTATTGCTATGAGTCCGATGGCGAAAGTTTCGTCTCGATCTGACGAGTGTACAAGAAGTTAGGACGAATTGCAGAAAAGTCGGATACGGGGCGATGTCCGCGGATACGCGTTGATTTCGGTGTGCACGCACACCCGAATCAGCTTTCACGAAATCTCACACGTCCGTATCGACGACACGCACGTATCTGTGAAGACCGCACGCGACCAAGTCATCCCGTTTGGCGGGGCGCACTCAGTTCCGGGGTGAAATAGGGTCTGGTTTTTCCTGTTTTTGGATCGCGGTGTGCGATCACCACAGGACGCAATGCCCCGAACGGTTTGTTCGGACACCGAGAGGGTCATACAGGCTTCATAACACAATTTGCGGAATTGAAAACGGAGCTACGAACAAGAAGTTACACGCACCTGAAGAGGACCCAAAAATCAGGGTCGAGCCGTGTCCGACACGTGTCCGACACGACACTGTTACTGTGTCCACTGCACAGTAAAGGGGCTAGGGTTTACTGCTGAAGGCGGTGGCCGGTGGTCGGCACGGCGGCGGGGAGGCCGAGCACGGCTGGGGGACGGCCGGCGGAGCACGGCGCAGCACGGCGGCGCGCTGGGCGGCGGCGGAGGCGGCTGCTGCGGCTGCTGTTGCTGTCTCCGCTGCGGTGGCTGGGCAACGGTCGGGGACGGAGGAGGAAGGAGGAGGAGGTGGCGCCGAGGGAGGAGGGCGGTGCTGGCGGTGGCTGGGCAACGGTCGGCACGGCGGCGGAGTTCGGCGGAGAGGGCTAGGGTTAGGGTTTAGAGAGGGGCTGGAGGAGGAAGACGAAGAGGGGGAGAGGGGTTTATAAAGGGGGAGGCGGCGGTTGCAGGGCAGGAAAGGGCGGAGCGGAGGGGCGACGTGATGCACAAGAAGTACATGAAAGTCAATACCTGATGTACACGATAAAATATATATAACTGGGTACCCGTTGAACACGATAGGGGATAACACCTCCTGACGGGATCCATATAGCACTAGTCCGTCAAATCACTATATCGGGATCAATGTTACACTTCTAGAACATGCATATATATAATATTATGAATTGAAAACAATCAGAGAAATGTACTCGCCTGAAGTTCTGAGCAAGGTGTGTGTCTTGATGCCCAAGATGGTGTCTCACAACCTATATATGGTATATTGCATCAATATAAGGTTCTAAAATAAAAATAAGTGAAATTGATGCAATTCTAGGTTGATACGCCATTTCTAAGTCAAACCAAAGAATTCTAGGTTGCAAGAGTCTAATGTTAAGTCACTAAGTCGATATTCTATGAAACTATGCTATGCTAGCTAAGCTAACACACAACCATGCATTCAAAGAGCCGTATCCTAAGATACGCAAGTTTTGAATATGAAAATAGTGTTTTATATGTATATACAAGTCAAACATTATAATACTAGCTAAAATCAATTGAAATAGGATACCTTCGCATTGCACCAATGCGTATCGCAACTACCTCGATACCCAAACTCAATACCTTGGGTATCGACCCATTACCTTGGGGATACCTTGGTATCTCAAGGTAACCCAACTAAACATATATAACTAAGCTAATACTATATACAATATGCTAAAAGTAACTATTCATATACTATTGACTAACATATACTTATACTAACACACATAGATACAACTACTAATATACTCAATGTACACTAACAATACAAACTACACTATAAATATGCATATATGCTAACTGCTACTCACCACTAATACAAGTATACATATATATTTAGCTAATTGTTACACTAATAAGGTACATCTACACTAACATAAATATATATATATATATAGGTACTAACTACTAATATATTTAGCAATAGTACACATAACTTATATACTTAACCAATATATATATAGCTAAATATATATACCAACTACTATATATATACTTAAATCACACATACATACTGATATATATATATATATATATATATATATATATATATATATATATATATATATATATATATAATGTATATCAATAACACTAACTAACTAAAACTGAAACCAAACTATATGTTAACTAATAGATCACTACCGAACTTACTGATACATGAACTGAAACCACCTAATAAATCATCTATCTCAACAAGGCATTACTGATACCTACACTTATTGTTGGCTGCTACTCCTCAACACTGTGTGTAAACTGCACACAGTGTGGACATAGTTGCTGTAGCTGCTGTTCTTCACTAAGCCTCTGCTGCAGCTGTTGTTCTCTGCACAGCGAACTCTGTTGCAGCTTCTATTCTCTTCACTGAGGACTGTGCTGCAGCTACTGATTTCCATGTTGCCCGTTGTGCATACAACAACCTGCAGCTAGGTGTAGCCTACTGTCCGAGTTCTCCCCTGTACACTGGCTGTACTAAGCCTCACACACATAACTCCCATGCACTGTCCCGAGAGGTCACTGTCCACCCCCCCCTTACTGCTGATGCATAAAGCCTGCACAAGTTCCTAGTACTACAATAGAAGCTGACACTGCTCCCTTAACAGTGTCCTTAACTGCTCGACAGCAACCTCACACTACTCCCCCTCTCCAAGACATGCAGACACAGCACAACACAACACAACACCACGAAGATACACTGACACAAAACTAAGTATACATGTATATACCTAATCACACATACACACACCCAATATATATACAAGACGTATAGATAATTAGCTACCTATAAGCATAGATACATATACTCCTCCATACATCACTCTAAGTACATAATATAAACGTATATATATATATATACCAATATATACCAATATATATATATATATATATATATATATATATATATATATATATATATATACTCAAATACTCTATTATATATTCTACATAACCCATAGGTAGCATATAAACAGATAAATACACATGCACGTATAATAAAATGAGCCAAACAACAAACACATGGATCGCATCACACCCGTATCACACTTTCTCTATGATACGCTTGCGATACGACTCCAACACACAACCAAACGCATCCCGGAGGACACGAACAAGTCTAATACATCAATTATAAATAATACGTATAGTAATTAGAGTCTCTACGTGTCCGTATCACAATGTGATATGCATAAGGCCCCGTGTTGGAGAAAACCCCCCAAAATTAACCCATTTTGTCAAATTGACGAGATACGACCTACATGTATCCAATTGTGGACACGAAACTAGTCACAAACGAGCAATCAAGTGTCAATTAGATCTATTAGACCCAATGACAAGCACTACATGTGCCAATCTCGGAATTCCTCCAAAATTGGCACCAAATTGGTCATAACTTCTACCGTAGGTCTCCGATGAACCTAAAACTAGTTGCTATGGGCAGCCTATGCTTGTGGGTTAGTTTTTCATGGTTAAATATCATATCTAGAGTCAATTAGAAGGAGAGAAACTGAATTTTACCTATTGAGAGATGGATTTCTAATAAAAAGTCCCCAATTGCCAAGTAGCTCCTCTCCATGTAGATCTTGGCCTCCTCCTCCTTGCTCCTTGCTTTCTTCTTGTAGATCCTTGGTGTAGCAACCTAAATGATGATTTTGGGAAGATATTGGTGAAAAATTGGTGGAGAATTGATGAGGGAATGGAGGGAATTTGGAAGAGGGGAAGTTATAGATCTAGAATTTGGGAATTAGAATGAAATAAAATAATTTTCTCTCTCCTCCTTGAGGTGGCCGGCCTATATACACCCTCCATGCAATGTGAAAAGTCATAAATACCCCTTGGGGCCTCTCATGAAGAATTTAATTAGGGAGGGAAGGTTCTAGTCTAATGGCTTCTCTAATTAATTAAGCCTCCTAATCCATGGGCCTAATTCATGGGCTCAAATTAGACTCAACTAAAAGTTGGTTCATGCATTCTAAATAATTGGGTTAGGTCCACTACACAAGTCCAAATAACTCTACACTAGCAACAAATAATAATACAATAAATAAATAAATTATGCAATGCACAAATATTAATTATAATTAATCCTAAAATAATTAATACCTATTGACAATTACCAAACTACCCTTGAATGAAAATGTGAGGGTGACAAACTATTTCTGACTGGCCTATATTGGCACTTGCAAAGTGCGTCGACCCAGGACTTCTTGTATTGATTGGGCATGCATGGATCCTGTTGTGCACCTGATGCCTATTCTAGATTAGTTGATCTTGACCATGATTGATTATCTATGATCCTAGAAATTGAGGAATTAATGAGGCATTCATGTTCGTGACTCGATCATATGAGATAGTAGATTCCTAATTAGTTATAACTCCTGACTTGATCAAAATATAATTCATGTGACTAACTGATAGGTTTGTTATCCTGACTGGGTTATTGTATTTGTGTTGATACACTTGTCCTGCTCGCCTGTTTATAACGACTATATTGTACACTGAGTGTGGGACATTGGCCAACATGTACACTGAACATGACATGATAATTCCTGCTTGGTGCATAATATTATATTCCTAAATTCTTGGCATGAAAATAATAATGGGTCAGAACCATAGCGTGGCTAGGTTATTGCTTGTTTGAATGTTGCATCTACATTTGGGTAAATCCAGACTAGAATCCTTATATTAAATTGATTCGTATCAAATGTGCCTGTACTCTGTACGATATCATTAAGAAGAATGTTCATGTGGCCACGACACAGAATTCCATATTACTGTAGGATTAATTAGGTAACATAAAAGCTAATTAGAACATGGAGAGGGAACGACATCCTAAGATCGTGCGTGATGGGCCACCCTGTGATAATTTTTATGGCGTGCAAGACTGGCCACCACTGATATTGTATATCATTCACATGTAGTGGAGTGCAATATTCGACATTTTTATATTTAAATCGAGCTAACATTTTCCATATAGGAAGGTTGGAACTATTACTGATTTATCAATACGGTGGCCCTACGGGAGATTGGTGCGACTGTAGCGCGGTGGCCCTATGGGAAACTGGTGCGATCATAATTTTATGCCTGTATAATATTGGCTCGGTTAGCCCTGCTCGATATGGTACGATCTGATGATGCTTATTATTATTATTATTATTATTATTATTATTATTATTATTATTATTATTATTATTATTATATCTAGTATAATTCCAGACTCCATATAACAAGTTGTAACATTGTTTGGCGGTTCTAACCTGACTTGGTTGTGATTGTAACTCTGCTAGTAACTTAGGGACATGGACTATCATAGTGTGGTGTTCAACTTCTGTCCTTGTTTGGTTGGAGAGTTGGATCATTATATTATGATGGAATATGAACCGAGCTACGACACAGAATCCTAGTTTGACCATAATTATGGGACGTAGCTTATATTGGGTGGCATGGCATTTCTGTCCTTGTGTGGTGAAGGAGTGTCATGTTATCCCGAATATGGGACACACGCCAATGATTCTTGGCTCTTGCACTATATGCTTGATCTGGTTGTGGTTTCTTTGTTCATGCTTCCTTATGGTACTTGCTATTAGAGATATAACCCCACTGGTTTTGTATGGCCAGGTTTAGAGCCAGCACCAGAGGATCCAACTTACCTCCCTTACGATGACGTGCACCAGACAGATGGTCGCTGAAGGGTACGAGTAGATTTCTTGATCACTGCACATATTATACATTCTTTTATTTTGGGCGTTTAGCCACTGGCACTTGTTAGACGGCTTATCTGGGTATTAGTTCCTTTTACACAATTATAATTTGATCAGACTACAGCTGATCTGGGTTATGTAACTATTGACATTCTGCTGGCCTAATATTTTGATGGCTAGATCTATAGAACATCCCGATGGAGCATTTGGGACGCCATACGGGTTTATCTCACATGTTCTATGTTGTTGTTATTTGCTTGAAAGATTGATACATAATTGTTCTGAGACCCTAGGAAACTTAATTATAACATTCACCCCCTTGTCTTTCTACAGCAAAAACTGTCGTACGAAGTTTTATACCTTGTACGAAGGAGCTGGCCATGTCCGTCTCCGTATTTTGGTACTGGACATGACAAGGTTTTAGTGGTGGCCCATGCAGGTCTGATTTTTCAGACTTGTGGGGTGTCATGATCTTAGGAGTCTCAGTCAAACATGTTCCTTCTTGAATTCCTAAATCAGTTCTTCTCGATACTCAGCTTAAACCATCTGATTGATTGTTTCTTTATTCCTTCCCGTCCTGTTCTTGATGTCTTTTGTCACTTCCTTCTAGGGCTTCGCCATCTTCGATTGTCGGAGCATCAGGGGCATCGAGGCGACCAGTAGGTTCGGGCAAGATGGTACAGCAGCATGAGATATTGTTTCTTCAGGATCCGGTTCGGATCGAGCCAGTGGTTGGGCCCCAGGTGAGACAGTGGCAGAGAATATTGAGCAACCTGCTCCCGATGTTCTGGCTCCCCCATTAGTACTAGCAATACCAGTAATACTGGATACCCCTGTTTTATTAAAAATCATCAGGGGGATGATAGCCGCAAAGCAACATCAGCAACTCCAGCAGCAGGAATATAGAAGCATGAAAAAATATGCAGGCCGCATAAAGGCCATGCCCCCTCAAAGGAACAACCAAACCGCAGAGAAGCCACATGCGGCCCGAACAAAATGAGCTACAGGGAAACCACATGCGACCTAAAATAACCAAGCCACAGAGAAGCTACATGCGGCCTGGTCAAACCAAAGACCAAGAAGCCGCATAGTATACTCTATGTGGCCTGAACGACCGTAGAGAAGGGAGGCCGCATAAAAAAACCACTGACAGCAGTCGATGACTGTCAGACTCTGATACATCACTCATGACGTCGACGCTTCGAGATTCTTAAAAGACGACAGCTCAAGAAAATACAGACATAACGTCATATCAGTACATTAATGACCTCGTCAGATGTTCCATCCTACGTGTTCTCTCATATGTGGCTACTCCCTATGCAGCCTCATCACCATGCGGCCAAAGTGTCCATTCGACTAAGGCCAGACGAGAGTTTGCATGCGGCTACAATGCCATATGGCTAAAATGTCCATTCGACCAAGGACAATGAGTGTTTGCATGCGGCCTCGTCAACATACGGATAGAGTGTTAGACGACCAAGGCCAAATGAGAGCATGTATGCGGCCACAACACCATGCGGCCAGAGTGTCCATTCGACCAAGGCCAGACAAGAGTTTGCATGAGGCCTCATCAACATGCGACCAGAGCATCCAGACGACCAAGGCCAAATGAGATCATGTATGTGGCCACAACAATATGCGGCCAAGATGTTATGTGGCTCTTGACTCACAGGATTTTTTTGTTAAATGAAGATGATTTTTTGCACAGTCAGCTAAGTGTCCAGTTGACCAAGTCACATATGCAACAACCCTGAGATCTCTTCAACAACATATCCTAACCGAGATCACATGGCAGCATGTCTGCAGCATGCGACTGCAATTACAATCGTACTGTTGAAGGAGTCCTATGCGGCCACCAAACAGAGCTCTATGCGGCCACCAAACAAAGCCATATGCGGCATCGATAGTCCGTCAGCACGATGATAATAAATAGCAAGGGTAGCATACCCTACAACCCCCCCGGCCAGCTACATACTTGCACACAAGCCCAGGAGAGAGAAGAAATAAGAGCATCCCTAATCCTTCATCGGATCGTCAATGGAATAAAGGAGCCGCCACATCGCTCTATGTCTATTGTCACTACCTAGATCAAAATATTGTACTTAGATTTTCTGTTTGGGATCTCTTTATACTTCTTTGTTTGTTATTTTAACATCCAAACTTGTGATGGCAAATAAGATGGTGACTCTGCTGGGGACCAACTTCTCCTCTGATGAGAAGACAGTGACACAGTCCGATGCTACCAAGATGGGCTCAACCCAAAGGATATTGGTGGTACGCTTCGACCAGCAAGAATTCGAGAACATGCTCTCCGGGGATAGCGCGAGTTGTTCTTCAAGGCAAAAAAAGCCTAGGAAGACCCACAGGACACGGGTAGTAAAGGTCGTTGTGCCTCACCCAAATGCGGAGCATGTGCTCCCCATTACTCTCCCTGTTGTCGCAAACGCACATCATGCATCCACCCAGACTGGACATGTTTATGTGGTAGTCGGGGAAGACGTTCAGCGACCAAACTCTGGCAGAAAAAAATACTATGATGCTAGAAATTTGGTTGTTGAGGCAAGCTTCATGCGGCAACAACAGAAGCCGCATAAGTCTATAGCCGCAAGCAAAAGTCCACATGCGGCACCGATCAGTGGCCGCAGGCAAATGACTGCATACGGCTAGCACAGTAGCAAAACCTCTATGTTTGATCGAATCTTACGTAGCGTTGACTCCATTCGCCTTGCTGAGAAAGGGGAGGATATGAAATTGGACTTGGAATCTTCATACTATGCACCGGTATATGCTATATAGAAGAAGTCTAGGGAAGTACGAGCTCGCCAAGCTCAAGCAACAGCTCATATGGTCAGCCATCAGCATGCTCCGCTAGCTGTTGCGCGAGCCCCTAACGAGAAGTTATACGAGACTGACCCATGTGTCCGGTCTGCAGTGGCAAAAGCACATGGTCAGTCTCGAAAGTCTTCCATCTGCGACTTGGGGAGAGTTCTTGTACGAAGCCCACGATAGGGAGCAAAGACAATACCTACTCACCCATCTGCTCGATCTAATCATACTCATAATAAGGGTGTAAAGGTGGACCATCCTCGCTTGATTTACGCAAAGTGGTCATCCATAAACGCAATCGAGGGAAGCAACCACGACATGTGAGGTGAACCCTTTAGGATACCCCTATGTCAACATTATCATCAACTGCTGCTGTGCTAAAGCAGCAGTGCCAACAAATAGGAAGTCGGTGTTTCAACGGCTGCAAACAAAGTCACCTACCCGACAGCATCCCGGAAAATAGGTACAATTACCAAAGGAAGAGGAGTTGTCCTTGGCCTCGTGCTATTCTGCTTGGAAGTCTCCCTCCATAAGGGGAGATCAAAAATCTAGTGCCTCAAACCCTTCACTTTGGGCCAGCGTGTCGAGAAGGTAGACCCAAGAAAGACATGAGGCAATACCTACAGAAGGAGTTTTCCATGGCACCCGCTCCAAGAAGAAACTATCAACTGCTGGGTGTGGTTCTTCCTCAGGACCCCTAGTAATTCTGTAAGCTGGGGGTAGCAATCCCCCGGAACTCTACGACAATCCGGCATTCTAAGGGGACAACATTTTCTAAGGAACTGATGTCGAGATTCTTGGGGGTAGACACCCTCACAAGGAAGATGCATCTTCCTACGCTGGGGGTAGTGTTCGCTCAGAGTCCGAAGAGGATGCGATGCTGACAACTTTCCCCGAGGACTATTCGATACAAAAGTCCAAGGCAAAAAGTATGACGTCTAATGTTCCATCTACTGCCTACCATGTAAGAACCGTGTATATGGCGAAAGACGAGCACGAGGGCCCCAACGATCGACAGTGCCTCAAAACTCTCGAGGCTATGATGCACACCATAAGTGCGTTAATGCAAGCCTTGACCCAGACAATGCTGGAGATCAAGGCAAACATGGTCTCACAGCCACCAAGAACCTCGGGACAAGCTAGTAAAGATCCTAGGGCAAATGGAGACTCAAACGCCACTGCCCATCAATGGCGATCGCATTAGGCCCAGATTGTCTACTCCTTCCACAGTAGATGAGGCTCGGGAAGCGATACGGGAGGTACGAGAACTGTGAACCTGCTTGGACTCAATGGGGAACCGAGAATCACTGCAGGAACTCAGGATTTGACAACCATATCCCCTCGAGTAGAGAGACGTGCCCTATCCACCTAAATACAAGCCCTTCAACTTGACTCTATTTGATGGAAAAATATCTCTCCATCAATTCATGAGTTACTTTGAGACAACAATAGGCATCTGCCCCGCAGTGATGCACTTCTCACCAAGCTCTTTGTAGGGGCATTATCGGGGGTGACCTTCGATTGGTTCTGCAGCCTCCAAGACAATTGTATATCGTCATTCAACGATCTTAAAAGTCTTTTCCTCGCCCGATTCTATGACGGGGGATGTAACACGATGATGTCCTCTTTGTTAGACATCATGCAAAAAAGCCATGCTGAAGCTACCCCCGAATAATCCTGAATCCTCTCTGATGGACTTGTGCCGGAAGAACCTACTTCCAACGGTCAAGCTATAGATGGGTGACACCCAATTCGAAGACTAGACATCTCTTGGGAATACAGATCCATATCGCTGAGGATAGAGGAAAATACCCCTATAACAACAACAACAACAATAGCGGCAACAGCTCCTGGTATAGCAAGGGAAAATAGGCTCTGGTCGCCAATATAACCAAGAAGCCCAAGCAGGCTCCTGGTATGTATATATACACATATATTAAATAGAAATGAAAAAGGAAAGAAAAAGAAAAAAGAAAAAACATAAACCTAATGGATCTAAAACTCCCTAACGGATTCTACCCAAACCCATTCCTAACTACCCGCACCCGCCCGGCCAAAAGCCGCAGCCGCTGCAATTTCCCCCCGCGTATGACCGGTAGACCCGACCTTTTTCTCCCTATATATAACATCCTTCATCATCAAAACCCTAACCCTAATTTATTTCTTATCTTTCTCTGAGAGAGCACCGCCCTCGACCAGACCTAGCCGCGCCCTGATCGCCTAGGCAAACCGTCGAAAGCCGCCCAGAACCGCCGCACGACGACCGCGACCTCGCGCAACCTCGCGCGTTGCAGTTTCAAACAGCGAAGTACCTGTGTTCCAGCCCCGTTTTCCGTCACCTCGCTGAACCAAACTCGACCCCGTCTTCAGCGGTATGTTCACCACTTAATCCTCTTTAATATCTGTATGATAGTTGACCTCGAATAGCGCATAATCCTAGGCGAAAATAGCGTCCAAGTTGACAAAAAAAGACCACTTTTGGGTATCGCAGAAAACTGCGGTGACCACCTATGTTCCTGGATTCGTATCTTCCACCACAGATATCCGAATTTGATTTTTCTTTTTGGTATGCGGAGACCACTTGACCTAGTTTAATTTTTGTTATTTATATTAAATTATTAACTGCTGTATGTAGAATTAAATTCGTTGGAAAATCCCGAAAACCTACTTTTTCCAAATTTTCAAAAATTGCGAAACGGAGTGTGTCCCGCCAAACGGGACCGCCCCGTCGTGTACCAAGTATACCAAATGGTGCACGCAGTGTACCCGAACACGTGAGAGTTCGTAAAAATTGATTCGGACCCGTGTGTGCGTCAAAATTATCCCGTATCTGCGGACAATCCCCGTGTCACAACTTTTACGAAAGTCCTGCACATTTTGTGCACGCTCGTCAGATTGCGACAAAACTTATGCCACTGGACTCATGGTAACGCGCTGGTCCTGTGATCCAATTTTCACATAATTCTGAGACAGTTGACCAAGTCACCAATTGGCGGGCCCCACGGTTGACTTTTCGGACGAAATTGTGTTTGGCTCACCGGAATTCACATTTGGATATACCGTTGAGTTCGTGCTGACATTTAGAGTTTGTTTGACCTATAATTTGTCCCATTTAGAGACCTTTTTCCTTAGGATGCATTTCGGTGCAAAGTGGGACACACGTGGACCCCACTTTGACCCAAAATTACTGTTTTGCTCCTATGTCCAAATTAGGGAAGTACTTTCTAGATATTTTACTTATTCTGAGAATATTGGTGATGTCTATTTCAGCATCCGGAGACATTTGTTCTGATGCCATAGCTTCTGATCCCGTATCCTTAACATTTGGAAGCTTACACTTTACAGTTTCTTGCCAGGCAAGTATACCTTACCATTGTACTGTTATTCATACTCCATATGTTGCATGCATCTTTATTTTCTGTCTTTAGTTTATATATTTTAACTGTTATATAAAATGCGGGCGATGATGTCGTCACGATATATTTTTATTTATGTATTTGCATTGACCTTGTTTATGAGACTACCCCATTATCATGTGGCATCATTAGGTTCATTGGCCGTGACACAGTTGTTACACGAGTGTGAGTCTCATATAGAGATCATAGACTACATGACAGGTCTGGCCTCCTGTACGTATGGGCCGTGCGTTAGGGATAATTTCTAATGGAAACTTTATATGCTAGAAGACTTAGTAGTTATAAGAGGTCCATGGACATAGCATATTGTAGTACGGTGGTCCAATCCTTGTCCTTGTTTGGTTGGAGGATTCGGCTAGGGTACTAAAGATAGGCTATAAACCAAATCGTGTCATGGATGTGACATGCTTAGAGCATGGGGTGGAAAGAACAACAAGTATCGCATTTGGACTCCTTTGCACTTTTCTTATTGTAACCCGAAAGCTCCGCTGGAGATACGGGCGGTGATGACCCCTATACTACTTGGCGCCCTCTGTCGTTCAAAAGACGACATGCTTTGAGGCCCCTGATTCTCCGAGAGAGTCATGCCAATCCCATTTTTAGCCAAATAGCCCACTTGTTGGAAAGTTGTTCTCAAACTGCATTCACTTAGATGGTTAGGCGACCCTATTGGATATTTATTTCAGTACTTTATTGGCATGCTTTTATGTATCTTGTTATGTCCCTCTGAGGACCTGGCCCTTCCAGGTGTATCTGTTCTTGATTATTCGCTGGAGCACAGATTCGGATGGTTACATATGTTTCGAGGAGGTCTTCTCTTCGAGCCCGTGATTTGATAGCTGGTATTCCTATACTGTGTTTGTTGTGTTATACTTTTACATTCGAGTTGGTAGTGGATTTGTTTCCATCCAACTAGCATCTTTAGATACTTTGTATTGAGATCTAGACTCATAGATATTGGTTATTTATTTATATTAATTTTTGTAGATAAGATTTAGATCATACCCTGTGACTTGTGACATATGTTTATACCACTTGTGGATTTAATATTCATATTACAACGTACGTGTGGATTTTGGTTTCCATATATTGGAGTTGCCATGTCCATATAGCTGGCATGCTTATGTGTCCTAGTCCTACGTATTTTGGGACTGGGGCGTGACATGTTTTTGTGGTAGCCCATGCAGGTCGAGAGCATATTGTCTCGGTTACGTTACTGTACCGAACAAGCCTGCACTTAGGACTAGAGTATAGGATCTCATCCACAATTGACTATGATTCATCTTCCTTCTATCTGTTCTATTTGAATAATTGCATCATGCTTGATTCCTGTACTTCCCTAATTGTTCCTTGAGTATAGCCTTCTCCTAGAGTATAGGAATCCCTGTTACTAGGATAATAATTAGGGTAATAATCCTACCAAGAATACAACTAGACAATTGACACAGCACTAAGATCCGAATACCTAATAAACCCTAGCGTCCCTTATCTATTGATTGATTTACCATTACCCCTGATGAATGTATGAAGACTTGAGAGTAGTATAAACACTACTAGAGTTAGTTAGAGATTTACCATAATATTTGACCCTAGTATTGAGGAACCAATAGAAATCCAAGGATAAGTATTAGGACTAATCTAGCTTTTCGTGGTGAGATAGTACTAGAGAGCTATAAATTTAGCTTTTGTCTTAATAGTAGCAGACAGTACCTTAGGAAGCCAAGAGCAATGAATATAATATTTTTCTTGATCATACCTTGGACACAGAGATTAGCATAGCTTTTTCCCTTAGGAAACCATGACATTATCAATAGCCTCTCTATTTTATTTCATGGCTAGTTCCTCTAAACCTTAGCGCTCGCTATTTATGCGACGACTAATTTTGTTCTTCTATTCTTCGTCTTTCAACTCGTACCACCTGACACTTCTGATTGTAGGCCAAATGATTTCTTTTATATTAGGATATATAGTTTGTTAGGATTATAGTTGTTAATCTTGAATTTTGAATTCCTGTGCTTGGTAGTTAGGACTTGATAGTTTTAAGTTATTTTTGTGGATTGCGACCTGATGATTATCCCTTAGTTTTCAAATTACGTAACTTGTACCATACCTCGATACGAGTTACATTCTCTTTCCCCTTGAAGACCAGTAACCTTTCTATTTTACTATTGACACGTGTTCTATGAGCACTATGATTAAGACTTAAGATGACCATTACCTATATATAATGCAATAAGGGACCCTAATAAATACCAAGATCTTTTCTCGTATACCCTAACAAGAGTTCTACTTATTTACAAGGACCAGGTTATTCTGAAGAATCCCCTCAAGGCAATTACAGTATTAGTTTATTGTTATAAGTTAGGTAGTATACCTCACAACCTAGTATCACATAGTCTTTTGACCTATTATTGAAGTGTAACTGAATGACATTTCCTGTATGCTAGCATAAGACGACAGTAGTTATTCAGACTGTAGAATTTAGAGGTCATACCCTATTTGGTCGACTAGCGACTTTGACAAGGAGTTAGTATGACAACTGTAGACATTATAGTCTTAACTTTTTGTGAACTTGAATTATTTTGTAACATCTATCATCATAATCTAGCGTACTTATATTCTCTGTACTACCTTGACTTATGCCGCTATTATAGCCTAGTTTTTGCAAGCTTATTCTTTTATCGAGCTTGCTCATGACATATGTATTATTGGGTGCACACAATGATACAATTGTCTAATCAGAACCAGTGTATTATGGTGTAGACAACCTTAGTACACTTGGTTCGTCCTTCGCAATACTACTTTACGTGGATTGAGATATATAGCTGACCAGTAAACGAATATACTTACCCTCTAGATATGACAGAGCATATCATGTCAAGTACATAACTATACTGATACGAGCATGCGAGTAAGAAATTACCAAATAGATTTTAATCCACAACTGCCTTGACAATTTCTCTGAATTCTTTAAACGCCTTGATCCCCATACTTGTATTCTATCACCTCCCCCTTGAACTCTTTATTATTATTTTCAGTCTCCCCTTATTTCGGAAAGACGAAACTTCGTGCTTGGTATAAGTTTGATATACGGATAGTACTAGATATACCCCATAGGCCAACCACAATACTTGATAATTATCTTTCGTAATTAAGGGCGTATCATATATGATATATTTTGGTATTAAAACTCTGGAGGATTGAATAACATGATTAAATAATTTGAGAAATAGTTTTCTTAGATGTATAGCCTTATGTGATAGATGGATGAATTCTAAGTTGGGTAGAAATCATATTGTTAACTTGAGGAGAATTCTTTTAGATAGTAATCAAGTGAGATTAGATAGAGAAAACCTACCCTAGTTTAATTTCGAGGACGAAATTATTTTAAGTTGGCTAAATTGTAAACCCCCTCACCCAAAATTTGACCTACTTGGCTTAGATAGTGAGACTAAGGCTAGTTTGAATCCAATTAGAAATAGAACACGGTATTTTTATTTAATTTTACAATATTGTATCACTTAGCGTACCATATCGTTGCTTCGATAATTGGAGCGCTACACTAGCCACTGCCTACCTATAAACTTTACATCCTTGTCGTAGATAGGCCCGCCATCTATTCTGACCTTTGTGTGACTTATAATTAAGCTCCCTTGTGCTACATTTTAGTCGTACAATATTCGTCGTGGACGTTATTATTTAATCCTAATTAATTCCAACTTGTATTCTTGTGCGTTCCAATCGAAATTGGAGACACAATCTTGACCCATTTTGTACAACCCAAATTTGATAATATTCTGTTCTGAGTCCTCTATGTATATGACACTTGTGTCCTACCTAATGTTATCCCTATGTGCTTCCAATTAATTCAAGAACACATTGCGCATTAATTTTGATTAAATTAATCCGATTTTCATCTTTTTGTAATTTTCTAATTGTTGGGCGCTTTTATGCAAAAGTGTATTGAGGTGTCCACACCATTGGACATGACACATAAAGAAAACTATATTTCGTTCATATAAATTTTTTTCTTTCTCCATGATTTTTGGAATGTGCAACGCGCAATATCGCCCCTCATTTAAACCTAGCCTTGCATTTTAAACAATGCAAATCTTATACCATCCTTGACTTTCTACCGTGGCTTAGTTTTAATTTCGAGGATAAAATTTTTATAAGTTGGGTAGAATGTAAAACCCCTAATCCTAAAAACCATAAATTTTCTTTTTAATTAATTATTAATTTATTTATAGTAATTATGAGCTAATTAGGGAAAATATAATTTATTTAATTTTTATTTTGGGTGTTTGTGCATTTAGGGGATTTATGGAGCCGGTATAAATTTTTCCTAATTTATTTCATATAGGAGACTCTTTGGACAGTTGCTAGCTTAATGGTATGCAATAATATAAATTCTAGAAATTTTCTATGTAAATATATGTAAATATATATATATATATATATATATATATATATATATATATATATATATATATATATATATATATATATATATAAAATAGAAATGAAAAAGGAAAAAAAAAGAAAAAGAAAAAAGAAAAAACATAAACCTAATGGATCTAAAACCCCCTAACGGATTCTACCCAAACCCATTCCTAACTACCCGTACCCGCCCGGCCAAGAGCAGCAGCCGCTGCAAATTTTCCCCTGCGTATGACCGCTAGACCCGACCTTTTTCCTCCCTATATATAACATCCTTCATCATCAAAACCCTAACCCTAATTCATTTTCCATCTTCCTCAGAGAGAGCGCCGCCCTCGACCAGACCTAGCCGTGCCCTGACCGCCTAGCCAGACCGCCGAAAGCCGCCCAGAACCGCCGCACGACGACCGCGACCCCGAGCAACCCCGCGCGCTGCAATTTCAAACAGCGAAGTACCTATGTTCCAGTCTCGTTTCCCATCACCTCGCTGAACCAAACTCGACTCCGTCTTCACCGGTACGATCACCACTTAACCCTTTTCAATATCTGTATGATAGTTGACCTTGAACAGCGCGTAACCCTAGGCTAAAACAACGTCCAAATTGACGGAAAAAGACCACTTTTGGGTATCGCAGAAAACTGCGGTGACCATCTATGTTCCCGGATGCGTATCTCCCACCACAGAGATTCGAATTCGATTTTTTTTGGTATGCGAAGACCACTTGACCTAATTTAATTTCTGTTATTTACATTAAATTATTAACTGTTGTATGTAGAATTAAATTTGTTGGAAAACCCCGAAAATCTATATTTTCCAGATTTCTAAAAATTGTGAAACGGAGCGCACCCCGCCAAACGGGACCGTTCCGTCGTATACCAAGTGTACCAAAAGGTGCACACAGTGTACCCGGACATGTGAGAGTTTGCGAAAACTGATTCGGACACGTGTGTGCGTCGAAATCAGCCCGTATCCGCGGACAATCCCCGTGTCGTAACTTTTATGAAAGTCCTGCGCATTTTGTGCACGCTCATCAGATTACGACGAAACTTGCGCCACTGGACTCATGGTAACGCGCTGGTCCTGTGACCCAATTTTCACGTAATTCTGAGACAGTTGACCAAGTCGCCAATTAGCGGGCCCCACGGTTGACTTTTCGGGCAAAATTATGTTCGGCTCACCGGAATCCATATTTAGACATACCGTTGAGTTCGTGCTGACATTTAGAGTTTGTTTGACCTATAATTTATCCCATTTAGAGAACTTTATCCTTGGCACGCTTTTCGGTGCAAAGTGGGCCACACGTGGACCCCACTTTGACCCAAAATTATCGTTTTGCCCCCGTGTCCAAATTGGACGAAAGGAAAGTACTTTCTAGCTATTTTGCTTATTCTGAAAATGTTAATGATGTCTATTTCAGCATCCGGCGATATTTATTCTGAGGCCATAGCTTCTGATCCCGTGTCCTTAATATTTGGAAGCTTACACTTTACAGATTTCTTGCCAGGCAAGTATACCTTGCCATTGTACTGTTATTCATACTCCATATGTTGCATGCATCTTTATTTTCTGTCTTTAGTTCATATATTTTAACTGTTATATAAAATGCGCTTGACGGTGTCGTCGTGATATATTTTTATTTATGTTTTTGCATTGACCTTGTTTATGAGACTACCCCATTATCATGTGGCATCATTAGGTTCATTGGCCGTGACACAGTTGTTACACGAGTGTGAGTCTCATATAGAGATCACGGACTGCGTGACAGGTCTAGCCTCCTGTACGTATGGGCCGTGCGTTAGGGATAACTGCTAATAGAAACTTTCTATGCTAGAAGACTTAGCAGTTATTAGAGGTCCATGGACATAGCCTATTATAGTACGGTGGTCCAATCCTTGTCCTTGTTTTGTTGCAGGATTGGGTTAGGGTACTAAAGATAGGCTATAAACCAAATCGTGTCATAGATGTGACATGCTTAGAGCATGGGGTGGGGAGAACAACAAGTACCGCATTTGGGCTCCTTTGTACTTTCTTTATTGTAACCCGGAAGCTCCGCTGGAGATACGGGCAGTGATGACCCCTATACTACTTGGCGGCTTCTTCCGTTCAAAAGACGACATGCTTTGAGGCTCATGATTCTCCGAGAGAGTCATGCCAATCCCATTTTTAGCCAGATAGCCCACTTTTTGGAAAGTTATTCTCAAACTGCATTCACTTAGATGGTTAGGCGACCCCATTGGATATTTATTTCAGTACTTTATTGGCATGCTTTTATGTATCTTGTTATGTCCCTCTGAGGACCTGGCCCTTCCAAGTTTATCTGTTCTTGAGTATTCGCAGGAGCGCAGATTCGGATGGTTACATATGTTTCGAGAAGGTCTTCTCTTCGAGCCCATGATTTGATAGCTGGTATTCTTATACTGTGTTTGTTGTGTTGTACTTCTATATTCGAGTTGGTAGTGGATTTGTTTCCATCCAACTAGCATCTTTAGATACTTTGTATTGAGATCTAGACTCATAGATATTGGTTATTTATTTATATTGATTTTCGTGGATGAGATTTAGATCATACCCAGTGACTTGTGACATATGTTTATACCACTTGTGGATTTGATATTCATATTACAGCATACGTGTGGATTTTGGTTTTCATATATTGGAGTTGCCATGTCCATACGGATGGCATGCTTAGGTGTCCTAGTCCTACGTATTTTGGGACTGGGGCGTGACATATTTTTGTGTCATGACCCGCACCCGATATAGGGGCACGAGAGCGTGGGTACGTCCAGCCTACGCCGCTGCATCGGCAGTAGAACGTTGTCTAGGTCATTTAACAATCTAATCAATCTCACATGAATATCCAACTCCATAAGGAGACACAGATATCACAATATAATATGGAATATACTCAATCACATAAGCTAAAGCACAATGAGATATCGAAGCAAACAATGAAGTACGAGACAAGTCTAAACAACAATAAATAGTCTAACCTGCAATCAATAACATCCAGTCTCCGATTATGCTAGGAACAAGTCCTCTATGTCACGGTATGGAAAAAATATCCATTCAGGATTGTTAAGGAGTTTGGTTACAGGATTGAATAAGGTACGATTAGACAATTATCTGGGGAATCAAGTCACTAAGACTAAATCTGGGAATTAAAAATAGAAAATAACCGATACCGATAATGAGATGGAAATTAATACCATGAAAATGGTACTAACTGAAAGATTAATTTGCTACTAGGGCACGACTAGGAAGGGAAGAAGGATATACTCATTTGGATAATTAGAATGATCTTTGTTGCAAAAATATGAGGCCATTTATGCAAAATAATATAAGAATTTGATAGGAAGGATAGGAATGCAGTAGAGGCATTAATACAACTAATCCTTAAACTCAATATTATATTCTTATAAGTTATATTCTATATAACCTCTCTCATCCATTTAGCAACCTACTTCTAGCTATAGGTAAACAATATACGATCTTTACAACTTCGTCTTCCTCGCATATTCCTAACTTAGTAGGTAAGGTCTAAACTAAGCATGTACTTAGGTCTATCACTCATGACATACTATTCACTAAGGACACTCCTCAATACTCGTATAATCTTTAATTGGAATGCCTACCCATTTTTGTACAACTTATTATATTATATTGTCTATCTTTTTGAACTGTTTTTCGTCTAGTCTCTGCCATCTAAAACCTATTTTCCTTATGAGAATCATTCGGCTAGGCTACTACCCTATTACACAATCATAATGTCATGGTTATCTTGAGTAAAAATTCTTCGAACTCAATGAGATGATAAGATTTCTAAAATTCAAAAATCCATCGGCTATGGTAAATTGTAAATGGTTCTCATCACCTACTACTAAGGATTGGTCCAGCAAACTCATACCCTTATAAGTCAAAAATCTAAATTTTTGGCCCTAATCAGTTTATGTGTAATCCACAATATTCAGCTATCATTCCTATAAGACTTTATCTTCCATATACACATTTCTACCATGTGTAAATCTATAATCTAAGGTTCTTGTGATAATCCTCTACAGAATAACCAACAAGTCAGAATATGATTCTGAACCTGTGTTTAATTTCTTGAAGTTCGTATCACTTCGAGACTGATCAACAATTTCTACTCGCACTAAATTCTCAAAATTCCAAAAGTATTACAATTCATAAATACTAAAATTATTATCCCTTAAGTCCATATCACAATCCCTTCTTCTTATATTATGTGACCATAATATCTTTTTCTTATCATCTATTTCCTACGCACCTTCATATCCTTTTAGTATGTTAATCTTGTTTTCAACTATAAGCTTCGCCAATCACGACCTAGTACTTTCCGCTTCGTAGTATAGTTCTTTTAGGCAACTACCAAGTGATAAAATCTTCAGTCCTTCCTAGATCCTTCTCTTAATTTAAAATGCTCAAGGTCATTTACTCCTCGTGAATCTCTTCTGGTTACCATTCTACCTTCTTCACCTTGAACCTAAGATTTTTCCAAGTTTATTCCATTTATACTCTCCATCCAAACTACAAGGTTACCATCTTGTTATAGCTTGTCATCTATTATAGGCAATTCATTATATCTAACTCAAGACTATAACATTTATCAAAACTCACATCCTTTATCCTATTTGCTCTATCACAGATACTAGCTTATCTACCCAAGTAATCACTGGTAAAACTCACTTGTTCAATTAACACTGACAACCCAAATAATCAAGTACATCTAGTTTGATTTTGAAAGTTATACTTTAGTACTCGAGTTATCTAATTACTCAAATATTTGGTCTAGCAATCTACGTATCTTTTTAGTTCAGACTTATAGTCATCAATAATTTAAGGGGTCATAAGATCTAGTTTTGATACTAAAAGTCACAAGACAACTAGAGATTTGACCACTATAGCCTGCAACATAAGGTTCTAATTTTTTTAATGTCATAGTACAATTCCTTATATCACCATCATGAGCCACATCTAATCCCTAGCATCTAGCTATGTATTCCATAAAGTATTCCAGTGCATTAGAATCAAACCATCTTTTTAACTTCTAATACTTTCAAATTACTGCTACCTTAAGCATGGGTAAGGTTTTATTAGTTCTAGGCCTCTGATACTATATTCAATTCATATGCTAACAATCTACACTAGCTCTAGCATATAGGAATAACCTATCTACCTATCCTACTAAGGATAACCGTCTTCTGCATGCCATCTTCTACCTTGACAAGGATCTGGTTCTGGAGGAAACACCGCGCATGAACGTCCATCTCACTGAAATAGGAAGAGATGATAAACAATAATAAAGATGTCGAGGGGAATAAACGAGTACAATTATGAAGTCCAAGGGCGATAATTAAATGCTAAGAAATTTTAAATCAGTTGTGGATTGAGATACTAATACTGTTAATCCTGATTACAGGCTCGCTCAGAACTGGAAAGTAACCGAAACGATTTAATCAGGACCTGCATGGCCACCACAAAAATATGTAACGCCCAGTCCAAAAATACGTAGGACTAGGAATACATAACATGCCAACTACGCATTCGACCAGACTCTGGTCCGACTCAAATACATATAAGCTGTATAATAAGGATAACTATCTAAGAAATACTGATAATATCTATGTCATAATCCATAAAAGAACAAAATATCAAGAATAAACTGCATGTGCTAAAGTCGGCCGTCCAGTAACACATAAGCTCGAATAGACTCAAGAAAGAAAGAAATATGATTCTATTAAAACTAGGCTACATCAGCAGATGAATAAACAATATGAATAAATAACCATAACTCCGGTAGAAATGATATAAGTACCTGGCACTAATGTCCGCATGACAATCAACACACATCAGCAACTCCAAAGGCTCCATAACCGTCTATGCTGTAAAACTGGTAGGGGACCAGGTCCTCAAGAGGGACATAACAAGGTACAAAAAATATCATGCCAAAGTAAAATAGTATAATGCCACATACTCAAGGGTAAACTACCGTAACCATCTAAGTGATATGCACGTGAGGACATCACTCGTACTAAGACTAAAACTACTACAGGCTCTGTCTCGGGGAGCCCATAGCAGCAAGTAATATCTCGTAGGGCCATTATATGTGCCAAAGATCGGAGACAGAGTCTAAGGCACCTCCAGTAGTATAGTATATATATATATATATATAATCAGCCTGTAGTATGGTGTCTCTCTCGCCACCTAATGTAACCTCATATCTCATGTCCATGATCATGTCCATAACATGCAAGATCATGACCTCTGGCTAGTACAACGAGTTATAATGATATATATATAATATGCAAGTCTCATATTACGAATTATGTAAGCCTATACAGAACCACCATGAATAACTCAAGAAAGATTATGTCACATAAAATAATGTCAAGTTTCCTGCGGTATGACATACTTGGTAAAGCAAGCACATAAAAATAGGATCGTAGAATCAACTCTCTAGTGATGTTACTCGACTCCGCGTACGACGTCGACACCCGAATCTTGTTCGGACGGTAAGCAACGTCTCACGGTCCTAGGTTGCGCAGGCACATCACAAGAATATATATATATATATATATATATATGAAAAGAAATACAAGCAGATAATATAACATGATTTACTGCAAGTTTGGCAAGGTACACTTGCCGGAGTTCTGAACTCTGTCAACTACTCATGGGAAAGTGGAATATGTACGTACACCTCCGGATGCTGAAACAAACATCACCAATATTTTCAGAATACTTGAAATATCTAGGATTGACTACCCATAAGTCCAATTTGGACACAGGGACGAAACAATATTTTCGGGTCAAAGCGGGGTCCACAAGTGGCCCACTTTACACCAAAAAGCGTGCTACTAAAAAGGTTCTCCAAATCTAGCAAACTTAGTGTCTAGGAGTCCAGAGCGATGACACAAACTCAAAAGAGTGCCCAAAATTGGATTCTGGTGAGCCGAACACAAAATCACCCGTCAAGTAGAACCGTGGGGTCCACGAAATAGTATTTCATCAATGTTCTCATAATCGAACCAAACTTGGGTCACAGGGCAAATATGACGCTGCAAAAGCAAGTTTTGTTGCGAAACAACAAGCACACACAAAGTCATGACAAGTATCAGAACAGGTCGATACAGTATTTTTCGACGGATACACGTTGATTCTGGTGTGCACGCACATCCAAATCAAGTTTCATAAATTTTCACATGTCCGCATTAATGATACACGCCTTTCAGTGAAATTATCACACAATGAAGTCACCTCGTTTGGCAGGACAAACCCCGTATCAAGAAATTTTAGATTTACAAAATCAAGTTTTTGACAGATTTGAGCATTAAATAATTCACAGAATAAATCAAATTTAGAAAAAGTGTTTAAAGGAATTAAAACTAGATTATATTGTCCAGAAGTTTGTTCAAGTAAAATTTTAACATCGCATGCCATTTTGTAGATAACGGGACTCAAACACGCGCACCTGGAACGGTTTTTGTTCATAAAAACTTGGTCATTTTTTTCAGTTTTGTGTCACGATTTATGATCGATACAGGACACGATAAACTAAACTATTTAAACATGTTTCATGGGGGTCATGTGGTCTTCACATAGGATTCGACGGTTCGTTGTTTGGTTAACTGTGTAGGGAGAAACAAAGATGGGAAGAAGGGTACCTCGTGCACTCTGTTGATTGCGATTTCGGGGTGGGTCTGTTCTGTCGTGGCGTGCGGTGGCGAACAGCGGCGGTCGACGGCGGTGGAGGTTCATCTGGGCGCAGGGGAAGGGTCTGAGGGTGTGGGTATATGGTGATGGTATAAATTGTAGTGAAAGGGGGGTTCAGAATAGGAACAGAGGAGTCAAGGCTGTTTTAGAAGCTGGGGGGGGGGGGTTACTGTAGCTGAGGGATTTTGGGTTTGGGTTTTGATTACGAGTATGGGTTTGATTTCGGGTGTGGGTTTGGTTTAATATTATTATTATTATTATTATTATTATTATTATTATTATTATTATTATTATTATTATTATTCTTTTATATATATTTATATATATAGCCATTTATAAATAGGTTTGAACCTCAAATAATTTCCAAAAAATCTACAATACTCTAATAATAGTTGTTCACCCAAAAATATATTTTTTTGTGTAATATTTGTAATTCATTAAATATACATAAATATCTATCCATGAATATTATATTCTTTATAATTAGCTAAAATTAATAAAAATCCTCCCTTAATCTCAATAATTACATAATACCAATAATAAAAATAATAAAATTTAAAATTTAAAAATTAGGGGGTTTATAGGCCCTGCGCTTCGCCGAAAAATTTATGGAAAGAGAAGGATTGTCATAAGTATCCCCTTCCTCCGTCCCCAAGTCAGAGTTAACAACAACGACCTTTCCCTTGCCTTTCTCCCGAGTTTGTCGTGGCTCTCCACGCTGGCTATTCAGCTTAGTGCCCACAATAAAGCTGGTATCTCAATCAAAGCCAGATGGAGGGGTGTTCATGGCCACATAAAAAATAGTTATTGTATACGTGATATACCCGCGAACTTTGTCATCTGGCAGAGAAAACTGGACCTGAGTACTGGTCGCAAAATAGTAATCCCGTGCTCGGGCTCCATCAAAGACGCTACCCTCGAAACCAAGACACGAGCTTGGGTTGCTTAAAAAGAGATGGCTATAACTAAAGTGTCGTGAAAACCTACTAAGCAGATAAGGTTCGAGAAAGACAAGGTTCCGATTTTGATACACCAAGTGGGAAGGCCGGATGTAAAGCAGCCAGTGGAAGAGCATCGGAGACAAAACCTGACGATCGGTGCCACCATCACACTGAACCCCATTCACCTCGTCCTCTGTGAACTTTGGGACTAAAACAAAGAAAGAATAGTCCTCCATGCGAGCGAGCACATGCCGACAAGCGGGCCTCAGTATGATCCTAAGGCATCCCGCCATATCGAGGAATGAAGGCATCAGCCTCCGTTATTATCCCCTCAGCACCGGATCGCATCAAAGATGGATAATGCATCAGCAACCAACCCGTCATGACCCACACCCAGAATAAGGGCACGAGTAGTGAGCAACCCCCAGCCTACGCGGCAGCATCGGCAGTAGAACATTATCTGGATCAACTCTACTATCTAAATATCTCATACAATATATACATGGTACCTGTCACTCATCTCAACTCCAATCGGAGGAACAATATGTTATCTAATAAATGTAAACTATACTCAATCACAATGCAAACAAAGGAAGATAAGCAAGACATGGAATAACGAAGAAAAAGAGTCACAATACAACCATAAGTCCGAGATAATATATACGTGCAAATAACCTCAATAAAAGTCCAATACAACTCAAAACAGATAATATAAACCTCCTCAGACTCTTGTACTATGTCCTCCTTCTCTAAAGGAGTATCCTCTAATGGTATGTCGTCATGTGGTCCACAGTAGGTGGGACACTGGTCTATGAGCCAATCACCTGAAAATTATATCCAGTCGGGATTGGAGCAAAGTACATACCTCTGAAAGTAGTTTCAAATACATAATCAAGCATATATAACAGATAATAGAAAAGAATATAAGATAACTAAACATCAGAATATAATGAACTAGAGTGAACATGTAATATACTGGAATAAAGAACAGACAATAGAATAACTGCAAGCAATAGAATAACTGAAACTAGCTAATGTGCTAAAGAGTACAAGTTTATTATATAATCGGTTTGGGTTGAACACGAATACAATATGGTAATTCGATTACACGTGTGATATATAATCGACATATACACGAGTACACTTGGGCTTGATCACATAACCAACTCTTACTCCCCATTCCCCAACCAATTCTTATGGATCCAATCATGACACGCTACGAACACGAATATGGGCACACTGAACACGAGCAGTGTGTGAATATGAAGTACACTAAAATCATTATCCGATACACACGATAAAATACATGTGAAAGACTATCCGCTGAACATGGTAAGGGATAATATCTCTTAACATAATCCATATAGTACCAGTCCGTGTAACCGCTATGTCAAAATTAAGTATACAGTTCTAGAACATGTAATATATACACTATCATGAAATAAAAACTAACAGAGAAATATACTCGCCTGAGGTCCAGAGAAATTAATGAGTCTCGGTGTCCAAACTGGTGTAACACAAACCTATGAATTTTTATGTCAAATTGTGTAATGAAGTGAATAATGCTAAGATGATCTAAACATGCCTCTCCATTTCTAGCTCACTAGGTTCATACTAGGTCAAACTAGGTCATATCTATTTTTTTTTAGGTCCATACCTAGTCTCTAGGGTGATTACAAGTCTAAAATATGCAATACTAGGTTATACTTAATCTCTAAGTCAATACCCAAAGGTATTAGTTATACTAACTAGTATAAATATCATATATTGTCTATATCTATACTTGTACTACATTACCTAGTGATATCTTGACTTATAGTTAGACTGGCATCAATACTATACTAATTTAATACTAACAAATACTTAGTTATATACTAAGTTAACTCATCAACATATATATATATATATATATATATATATATATATATATATATACTAACCCAACTCATAACCCTTACTAATACTAACAGATTTCTATATACTAACTGTGGATAACCAACAATCATTTATAATCAACTAACTTAACTAACCCTCTAAGATCCACAAATGATATCTCGCTTAACCAACTAATAACACTAATTGTTCACTACTAATAACTATATTAACTTAGCTATAGGCTAGTACCTTAACTTAAGGCCTAACTCAAGATTACTTTCTTACCTTACTCACAGCTACTGTTGTTATGAGCCAAAGCTCGACACATCAACCCTAAACTATATGTTGTTATTGATGATGATATCCTTACTGACTTTGCAACTGCTGCAGTTACCTCACCTCACCTTCCATACACCTGCATACCCGAGTCCCCATAATTCCTGCTTGATACTTACTAGTATCATCTAATCAACCAATATAGACACTCACCTACTATATGATACTCTAGTGCTACCACATCTAGCTACTGATACTGCGATTGATATTATTGTATACTGTTATTGCTACTGCTGCATACTGTTATTGCTACTGCTGTATACTGCTATTGCTACTGCTGTATACTGCTATTGCTATTGCTGCATACTGCTATTACTACTGCTGTATACTGCTATTGCTATTGCTATTGCTATTGCTGCATACTGCTACTGTTGTACTACTCTAAATGTTATTTCTGCTGTAGCACTAAGCTGTTGCTGCTGATGCATACTGCTAACCCTTTTCCCTCACTGCTCGACACCCACACACACAATACTTAACTCCTAACTGCACAAACTAGACACTCAATGACACCACAATGGTGTCACATTACACTCCTACACTCAATTACATACACACAAAGGAATTATAAATATATAAGTATAGTATAGTATATATATATATATATATATATATATATATATATATATATATATATATATATATATATATATCATACATATACATTATATACCTATATAAATATATTCTAGTGTCAATTGATCAAACACTTAGAGTGTGTACTTGTGATATTCATGATATGTGTCCAAGTGAAGGGCCAAAACCCAAATTCCTCATCAATAATCATAAAAACACATCAACCACCCTATAATATGATCAAACTAACTTGCTACAAGGAGAAATGAGGATTAATTGTACAAAACCCCCAAAACTGGGCCCCGTGTCGCACCGTATCATAAAATACTGTAATACTGTCTACACGTATCCAAATGTGGATACGTACCTAGACCCATAACCCCAATCTAAGTCTAATTAGATCTAATTGGTCTCATAACACACAATTGATGTGTCAAATTCATAATTCCCCCAACATGCACACAAAATACCACATAGATCTCACAACACATAGCCAAATAGCCTAGAACTTGTTCCTATAGGTAGTCCTATGCCATGGGATCATTCCTAATGGTCAAATGCATATTAAGACACTATAAATGAAGAAAAATTTAGAAATTACTAATTGGGAGATGGATTCTCAATGAAAATATAATTGGACACGATCCGGACGCGATCTCTAGCTCCAAAGTTTCTCCTCCATGTGCTCCTTGCTTCTCCAAGCTCCAAAGCTCCAAGAGTGATAAATTTAAGAAAAAAATGGTGGTGAATTAAGTAGAAAAGCAATAGAGGGAAAATAAGAAATTGGGGAGCTATAATTTGGGAGCAAAATGCAATACAAATAAGGAGAGATAGAGAGAGGAGAACCCCCTCTAATAGTGGCCGGCCTATTCTCCTCTTCCCCACGCAAAAATAAATGTCCAAGTTATCCCTACATGGTAAAACATGGTAAATTATGAGAAATAAATAAGGGTGGATATTTTTGGAAGTCTCTAACTAATTATAATTAACTAAATCTTCTTAATTAATAGAAATGACTAATGGGCTTGGGTCCAAGTTGGGCTCATGTTGTTATGACAAGTCTAAATGGCCCATATGTGTCAAGTCTAAATATTGGACTAGTCTCTCTAACTAAACTAAATAACAAAAGTCTCAAATTAAATAACTAATACTAGCCACAAATAATTATAGCTCAACATAAATAAATAATTAATACAATCATCACATTTATATTCAATATTATATTCCTAAAATTAGATACCCATACAAAATTATCAAACTACCCTAGCTGGAAAAGTGAGGGTGAAAATTCCACCCACCTTAGAAAAATTACGTCCTCAAAATTAAGGAAGAAACTAACTACCAAGAACAATCAATACAAGCAAGAAAGAATTATACCTCACGGCTAAAACAGATAAAGATATCGCTCGCACATCTCGATATCTCGCTTCTAGGTACTCTCTCATGGCGAGTGATGCCTCCATGCAACATGCACTAAAGGAATCGTCTGGTTCCATAGCACCTTCTCCCTGTGGTCTAAAATCTCCACGGGCTGCTCTGGGTAGCTGAGAGTCGGACCAACCTCGATCTCTGAGTGATCTAGTACATGGCTAGGATCTGTCATGTACCGTCTCAGCAGCGACACGTGGAACACATTATTGACTCCCTCTAATGCAGGCAAAAAGTCTAGTTGTAGGCCAACGCACCGACCCTCTCAAGAACACTGAAGGGTCCGATATACCATAGACTAAGATTTCCGTCTCCACCAAAATGAATCATGTCCCGTGTCAGAGAAATCCTCAAGAATATCAGATCGCCAACCTAGCACGAAATACAGATTAAGCACTCTAATAAAAACAAGCAATCACAAGCAATGCAAACAAAATCTATACCTCAAACTCCAATGGTCTCCGGTGGCTATCGGCCTAATGTCGTTGTCTGTCCTGCACCACCCGAAGTCTATCCCTGATGAGCTTTACCTTCTCAGCTGCATCCACGACCATCTCTGGTCCCAATAAGGCTCTCTCTCACCAACATCATCCCATGATAACGGAGCATGACATCTTTATCCATACAATGCCTCAAACAGTGATATCTCTGTACTGGCCTGGTAGCTGTTGTTGTAAGAAAACTCTACCAAGTGAAGGTGATCCTCCCAAGAGACTTTAAAATCCAAAACACAAGTGCGTAGCATATCTTCGAGAGTCCGGATAGTCCTTTTTGACTTCCTGTCTGTCTGAGGGTGATATGTGGTACTGAACTTGAGCTGAGTGCCCAAGCTATCCTTCAAACTCCTCCAGAAGTGGGAAGTAAAATGACTATGCTCATAGGAACTCCATAAAATTTGACTATCTGACGTACATACATCTTCGCGAGCTTCTCCGTAGACGTACCCACTTTGAATGGCAGAAAGTGGGCTGATTTGGTCAACCTGTCTACGATGACCCAAATTGTGTCTTTTCTTCCTGGAGAACGCGGAAACCCCAAAACAAAGTCCATCGTCACATGCTCTCATTTCCATTCTGGAATGGATAAAGACTAAAGAAATCCACCTGGCCTGTGTCTCTCTGCCTTTACCTACTAACGTACCAAACATCTGGATACGAAGCTAGCTACCTCCCGCTTCATACCATACCACCAAATATGCTCTCTCATGTCCCTATACATCTTGTTGGCACCAAGATGCATAGAGTACTGAGATGGATGCGCCTCCTGAAGAACCTTCTTGCCTAACAGTCCACTCGGCACACACAATCTGGTACCGTACCGCAATGATCCACCATCTGTAATACTGAAGTCCTCTACCAATCCTATCCGGACCTACGCTCTGATGCTCCTCAGAGACTCATCCTCAAACTGTGCGGCTATGATCCGGTCCATCAATTCTGACTGCACTTGGAGTCCCACGTCTTTACTGCAACTCTAGGAACTAATACCTTAATACCCAACTTATCAAGATCGGCCAACAAATACATGTCCCTTGACAAGTACATAGCCAATAGATACCTACTCAAGGCATCAGTGACTACGTTGGCCTTCCCTTGATGATACTGCAAGAAAATATCGAAGTCTTTGATCAGCTCTAGCCACCGCCTCTGTCTCATGTTGAGCCCTTTGTGTATGAACACATACTTCAAGCTTTTATGATCTGTAAAGATCTCTAACCGCTCTACATACAGGTAGTACTTTCACAGCATAAGAGCAAAAATAACTTATGTTAACTATAAGTCATGGGTATGATAATTCTTTTCATGCGGGCATAATTGCTTGGAATCATAGGCAATCACCTTCCTGTTCTGCTGTAACACACATCCCAAATCCCTACCCGATGCATCACTATATATAGAAAATCCTCCTGTCCCTAATAGCAATGTCAACACTGGACCTGTAGTCAACCTCTTATTTAGCTCCTCAAAAGCAACCTGACAATCCTCAGCCCAGACGAACTCCATGTCTCTCCTGGTTAGTCTAGTCATTGGCTCCGCAAACCTAGAAAAATACTGAACAAATATCAGATAATAGTCCGCCAATCCAAGAAAATCCTGATCTCCACCACTGAACTCGGGGTAGACCATGACTCAACTGCTAAAATCTTCTTCGGGTTTACTAAGATTTTATCTCCTGTAATCACATATCTGAGAAATTCAACCTTATTAAGGAAGAACTCACACTTCGAATGCTTGCCATAAAGCTTCTCCTTCCTGAGGGTCTCCAGAACTATCCTCAAGTATTTCTCATGCTCCTCCGGGGTCTTCGAATAAATTAATATATCATCAATGTATACTACCACAAACTGATCCAAGTACTGATGAAACACCTTATTCATCAGGTTCATAAATACCGCAGGGGCATTGGTCAACCCAAACGGCATTACTAAGAACTCAAACAATCCATACCGAGTCTGAAAGTTATCTTCGAAATATCTTCCTTCTTCACTTTTACCTGGTGGTACCCCGACCTCAAGTCTATCTTTGAGAATACCTTTGCTCCGCTCAACTGATCAAATAAATCGTTAATCCGCGACAATGGATATTTATTCTTGATAGTGAGGTTGTTGAGTGCCCTATAGTCGATACACATGCGTACCGACCCATCCTTCTTCGGTACAAATAATATCGGAGCACCCTTAGGTGATGAACTAGAGCAGATGAAGCCCTTATCCAGTAATGCATCCATCTGCTTTTTTAACTCTACCAGTTCGTTGTTGTTCACTCTATAGACGTGCTATGATATTGGCTCTTCACCTGACACCAAGTCTATAGATAACTCAACATCTCTGTCTGGTAGAAACCCTGAAAACTCCTCCAAAAAGACATCCATATACTCAGCAATCAATGGATATGGCGGCTCCTGTTCTTCCACCATAGCTCCACAGAAGTATCCCTCGCTCTTCTCTGATGCTCCTTTGATGAACTCAAACTTTGGATCTCTTGGTGTCTAAAATAAAACTCTGCCTCTACGATAATCAATACTAGCATGGTGCTTACTCGACCAATCCATCCCGAGTACTATATCATAGCTCAAAAGTGGCATTACGAGTAGATACACGCTCAACTCTCGACCTCCCAAAGAAACTCTCAGAATCTTGCAAACATCACTGACCAGGATAATGCCACCCTAGGTCATGATCTTGTAATTCCTCGCCAACAGTTCATTCTCAAGGTGATGTTTCAGAGAAAAAGATATAGATATAAAACAATGTAAAGCACCAGAATCAAATAAAGCATGAGCTAGAAAAGAATCAAGATAGACTGAACCTGAAATAACATCACCGACTGGCTCCTCCTCATCGATGGTCAAGGCGAAAGCTTGCCCCTGTCGCTGGCACCTCTCTGCTGGCGCTGGTACTGAGTAAACTATTGCTATTATGGTGGTAGGGGAGGTCCTCTATGCTGTCCCACTGGTGGTCTCACAGGTGCTCTCTGTGCCTGGGCTCCATCCTGAGTTGGCCGAGCTGGAGCTCTATGACAAGCCCTCAACTGATAGTCTCCTTATCCACAGAATAAGCACTGGTCCAATCTCATCCTACATGCATCCCATCTGTGTCCCAACTTCTTATAGAATGGGCAAGGAATATCTGTCCTCTATATCTGGTGCATCTGTTGTATCGGTGCTCTAGCTATTCCATGATACTGCTGCCACGACTGCTGGAAGTGCCTCTGATGCTGCTGCTGAAAGTGAGGCCACTTTATTGGACTCGTATTAGTATAGGATCCTTCTATGTCCCTCAGCCTCTTGGAACCAAGCTCTAGATCATCCTCTGCCTGTTGTGCCTGTCTCAGAATCTCCTCAACAGTAGCGGTGGGATCTCCATTCGTATGTGATTTGATCTCCCTGTTAAGGCACTTTCTGAATTTCCTGGCCCTTCCTCTAGGGTTCTGCCCCTCCACAAAGTGGCCTAATCTACAATACTCTGTTGCATACTCATCCACCATCATACCTCCTTAAACGAGGTACTGAAACTGGCTCTCTAGAGATGTCAGAGCCACATCTGAAAAAACTTTTCCTTGAAGAGCTCTTTAAAAGCTTCCCAAGTAAGTTCTGGTGCTGAGATCCTGGAGTCCGTCCTGAACCAAGTCAGTGCGATGTCAAACATCATGCTTCCTGTGGCTTCTACCTGCAACCTCTCTGGATTCTGCACCAATCACAGGTTGTCACGACCCGTACCCGGATATTCAGGCACGAGTACATGGGTACGTCCATCCTACGCCGCAGCATCGGCGGTAAAACACTGTCTGGGTCAACTCTAACTAACTAAATATCTCAATAATATATATATATATATATGGTACATATTAATCATCTTAACTCGAAAATAAGAAATAATATGGCATCTCATAAATGTAACTATACTCAATCACACTGCAAACTAAGGAAGATAGAGCACGAATAGAATAACGAAGAAAGAATCAAGGTATAATCCACAAGACTGAAATAATATACATGCTATGAATATTAATAAAAGTCTAATACAAATCCACCAAAATAAACTAAACCTCCTCAGGCTCTGCAACTAAGTCCTCCTGGTCTATAGGAGTATCCTTTATGCCCTCCTGCGGCCCATAGAATGTGGGACACTGATCTATGAGCCAATCATCTGGAAAAATATATCAAGTCGGTATTAGAGCGAAGTATATACCTCTGAAAGTAGTTTCAAATACATAATTGAGCATATAAAACAAATAATAGAAAAGAATACAAGATAACTAAATAACAGAATAAAATAAACTAGAGTGAACAGGTAATGTATTGGAATAAAGAACGGGTAATAGAATATCTATAATATAATGGGAATAACTAAAATCTAACCAATGTGCCTTGGAATACAAGTTTATTATGTGATCGGTTTAGGTTGAACACGAATATAATAAGGTAACTCGATTACAAGTGTGGTATGTAATCGACATATAGACGAATACACTGGAGCTTTGATCACATAATCAACTCCTACTCCCCCATCCCCAATTAATATCAATGGATCCGATCACGACACATTACGAATACGAATATGGACACACTGAACACGAGCAGTGTGTATACACGAATATAAGCACACTAAACACGAGCAGTTTGTGAACACGAAATACAATAAATTAATACCCGATATACACGATGAAATATATGTGAAGGAGTACCCGTTGAATATGGTAGGGAATAACATCTCCTGACAGGATCCATATAGTACCAGTCCGTAAAACTACTACATCGGAATCAAGTATACAGTTTTAGAACATGAGATATATACACTATTATGAAATAAAAACTAACAGAGAAATATAATCACCTGAGGTCCTGAGCAAGATGTCTCTCTCGATGCCTAAGCTGGTATCACACAGACCTATATATGGTATATTGTATCAATACAAGGTTTTGAAATAAAAATAAGTTAAACTAGTTCAATTCTAGGTCATAAAGCCATTTCTAAGTCAAAATAGTCAAACTAGGTCAACTCTAGGTTAACTAGTCAAATTAGCTATTTCTAGGTTGTATGAGTCTAACTCTAGGATATTAGGTCCATACACTATGTAATTAGGCCATACTAGCTATGCTAAGATACTAGGATACCAACAAAATACCTTACCATAAGATATGCAAGTTATGAAACTACTATAATATATATATACAAGACAATATATATAGTTACTCTTAGTAAACTAATGCTAAGTGGATACCTTAGCTTTGAACCAATGCGGTATCACACCACCTACACACCCATCTTGATATACAAATTCAATACCATGAGTATCAACCAATACCTTGATATTAACTTGGTATCACAAGGTAATTCAAATTCTAATATGTAATTAACTACCCAGACCCCTAACTATATACTAACATGCATTAAATTTATACAATACTATACTAACTAATGCTAACTAGTGCTCATCTATATATATATATATATATATATATATATATATATATATATGTAGATGAGCACTAGTTAGCATACCATGAGTATCAACCAATACCTTGATATTACCTTGGTATCACAAGGTAATTCAAATTCTAATATGTAATTAACTACCCAGACCCCTAGCTACATACTAACATGCATTAAATTTATACAATACTATACTAACTAATGCTAACTAGTACTCATCTATATATATATATATATATATATATATATATATATAACTACTAGTTATCAATATGTATATATAACTAACTAGATCATCAATAAAACTAACTAAATAAATCTATAAATCTATAAATCAAACTAACTACCCCTTACTACTGCTGTGCATCCCCCTAGATGCTCTAGTTGCTGCTTGCTGGGGTTGCATTTGTTGAAGGCTGATGCATTACTCTAGCTGCTGCAACTGCTGCCCTTGCTGTGAATTATGTTGCAGCTGCTGCACTTGCTGCAGTTGCTACTGCAGTTGTTCTTGCTACTAATGCTGCTGGATGCTGCTGCTTTTGTTGTTGCTGCTGCAGTTGCTGCTCTTGCATTTGCTGCTGCAGTTGCTCCATTTGCTATTGCTGCTGCAGCTCCTGCAGTTGCTGCTGCTCTTGCTCTGTGCTGAATACTAACTCACAGCACACACTCTACACTCACTCACTCACTTAACCAATGCACCACACTTAGTCACACACACACACATGCATGAATATATATTACTATAAATACATATATACATATATATAATTATATATATATATATATATATATATATATATATATATATATATATATATATATATATATATATATATATATATATATAAACACATACATACATACATATATATTTATATATCACTAACCAACACAATATCAATATATATATATATACCTCTCTCTCTCTCTCTCTCTCTCTCTCTCTCTCTATATATATATATATATATATATATATATATATATATATATATATATATATATATATATATATATATATATACATATATATAATTATATATATATATATATATATATATATATATATATATATATATATATATATATATATATATATATATATATATATATATATAAACACATACATACATACATATATATTTATATATCACTAACCAACACAATATCAATATATATATATATACCTCTCTCTCTCTCTCTCTCTCTCTCTCTCTCTCTCTCTCTATATATATATATATATATATATATATATATATATATATATATATATATATATATATCACTAAGTATATACATATAACTAACTACACTAGTAATGCATAAGAACCCCCTATCTCTCTTGACCACCAACACCTCAAAATGAAGCATATACATATACATATATATATATCATACAACCATTATAAATATAACATTCTAATAGCTCTAACCAAGGTATATTGACTCTAAAATACAATAAAACAAACACGTTGAGTGCACCATACCCGTATCACACTCATTCTATGATACACTTACGATACGGCTCCACCACACAACCAAACGTATCCCGATAGACACAAGAAAGTCTAAAATTATAATTATGAATAATACGATGAGTTAGCTACTCAACTACGTGTCCGTGTCAAAAAGTAACATGCTCAAACCCCTTGTATTGGAGAAAAACTCCCAAATCAACCGATATCTCCAAATTGTCATTGTCTGTCCTGCACCACTCGAAGTCTATCCCTAATAAGCTTTACCTTCTCAGCTGCATCCACTATCATCTCTGGTCCCAATAAAGCTTTATCACCAATATCATCCCATGATAACAGAGTGCGGTATCTTCGTCCATACAATATCTCAAATAGTGATATCTCGATACTGGCCTGATAGTTGTTGTTGTAAGAAAATTCTACCAAGTGAAGGTGATCCTCCCAATAGCCTTCAAAATATAAAACACAGGTGCGTAGCATGTCCTCGAGAGTCTGAATAGTCTTCTCCGACTGTTCGTCTGTCTGAGGGTTATATGCGGTACTGAACTTGAGCTGAGTGCCCAAGCTAGCCTGCAAACTCCTCCAAAAGTGGGACATGAAGCAACTATCCCGATTCAAGACTATGTTCACAGGAACTCCATAAAATCTGACTACTTGACGCACATATATCTTTACAAGCTTCTTCGTAGACGTACCCACTTTGAATGACAGAAATTGGGATGATTTGGTCAACCTGTCTATGATGACCAAATAGCATCTTTACCTCCTGGAGAACGCGGGAGCCCCGAAATTTTTTTTATCTTTACATGCTCACATTTTTACTCTAGAATGGGTAAAGTCTGAAGCAATCCACCTGGCCTATGTCTCTCCGCCTTTACCTGCTGACAAACCAAATATCTAGATACAAAGCTAGCCATATCCCACTTTATACCATAACACCAAGCATGCTCTCTTTTGTTGGCACCTGGATGCATAGAGTACTGAGATCGATGCGCCTCCTGAAGATTCTTCTCGTACAATGATCCACTCGACACACACAATCTGGTACTATGCTGCAATGATCCATCATCTGCAATGCTGAAGTCCTTTGCCAATCCTATCTGGACTTGTGTTCTAATGATCCACAGAGAATCATCCTCGAACTGTGCGGCTCTGATCCGGTCCATCAACTCTGACTGTACCTGAAGTCTCCGCATCTGTGCTGTAACTCCAGGAACTAATACCTCAATGCCCAAACTATCAAGATCGGCCAATAAATGTTTGTCCCTCATCAAATACATAGCTACTAGATACCTTCCCAAGGCATCCGCGACTACGTTGGCCTTTCCTGGATGGTACTGCAAAGAAATATCAAAGTCCTTCATCAACTACAACCATTGTTGCTGCCTCATATTAAGCTCTTTTTGTGTAAATACTTACTTTAAGCTCTTGTGATCTGTAAAGATCTCTATCCGCTCTCCATACAAGTAGTGCTTCCACAGTTTAAGATCAAAAATAACTACTACCAACTCCAAGTCATGGGTAGGATAATTCTTCTCATGCGGGCGTAATTGCCTGGAAGCATAGACAATCACCTTCCTGTTCTATTGTAACACACAACCCAAATTCTTACCCGATGCATCACTGTATATGGAAAATCCTCATGTCCCTGATGGAAATATCAAAATTGGAGCTGTAGTCAACCTCTTCTTTAGCTCCTTAAATGCAGACTGACAATTCTCAGTCCAGATAAACTCCACGTCCTTCCTGGTTAGTCTAGTCATCGGCTCCGCAATCCTGGAAAAATCTAGAATAAATCTCCGATAATAGCCTGCCAGTCCAAGAAAACTCCTGATCTCTGCTACTGAACTTAGGGTAGACCATGACTCAACTACCAAAATCTTCTTCGGGTCTACTGAGATCCCGTCTCCTGTAATCACATGCCCAAGGAATTTAACCTTATCAAGGAAGAACACACACTTCGAAAGCTTGCCATATAGCTTCTCCTTCCTGAGGGTCTCCAGAACTATCCTCAGGTGCTTCTCATGCTCCTTCGGGGTCTTTAAATAAATCAGTATATCATCAATGAATACTACCATAAACTGATCCAAGTACTGATGAAATACCTTATTCATCAGGTTCATGAATACCGTCGGGGCATTGGTCAACCCAAACGGTATTACCAAGAACTCAAACTGTCCATACCGAGTCCTAAAAACTATCTTCGGAATGTCTTCTTCACTTTCACCTGGTGATACCCCGATCTTAAGTCTATCTTTGAGAATATCTTCGCTCTGCTCAACTGATCAAATAAATCATCAATCTGCGGTAATGGGTATTTGTTCTTGATAGTGAGGTTGTTGAGTGTCCTGTTGTCGATACACATACGTACCGACCCATCCTTCTTTAGTACATATAATACCGGAGCACCCCAAGGTGATGAACTGGAGCGGATGAAGCCCTTATCCTGCAACTCATCCACCTGCTTCTTTAACTCTACCAGTTCGGTGATGTTCACTCTATAGACGTGTTGTGATATTGGCTCTGCGTCTGGCACCAAATCTATAGAGAACTCCAAATCTCTGTCCGGTGGCAATCCTGACAACTCCTTCGAAAAGATGTCCATATACTCTACAATCAATGGATGTGGCGGGCCCTTCTCTTCTACCAAATCTCCACAGAAGTCTCCTTCTCTCTGCTCTGTTGCTCCTCTAACGAACTCAAACTCTGGATCTTCTGGCATCTAGAACAAAACTCTGCCTCCATGACAATCGATTCTAGCATGATGCCTACTCAATCAATCTATCCCAAGTACTATATCATATCTCAAAAGTGGCACTACGAGTAAACATACGCCCAACTCTTGGCCTCCTAAAAAAATTCTTCGGTCCTTGCAAACATCACTGACTAAGATAATGCCACCCCCAATCGTGATCTTGCAAGTCCTCACCAACGGTTCAGACTCAAGAAGATATTTTAGAGCAAAGATACAGATACAAAACTATATGAAGCACCGAAATCAAATAAAGCATGAGCTGGAAAAGAATTAAGATATACTGAACCTGAGATAACATCACTGACTGGCTCCTCCTCCTCGACGGTCAAGGCGAAAGCTCGCCCCTGTCGCGGGGCACCTCTCTCCTGTTATTGGTGCTGAGCGAACTGCTTCTATTATGGTGGTAGAGGAGGTCCTCTCTGCTGTCCCGCTGGTTGTCTCGAGGGTGCTCTCTGTGCCTGAGCTCCGCCCTGAGCTGGACGAGCTAGAACTTTAGGACAAGCCCTCAACTTATGGTCTCCTGATCCGCAGAATAAGTACTGGCCCAATCTCATCCTGCATGTATCCTATCTATGTCCTTGTATATTACAGAAAGTACAAGGAATAGCTGGCCTCTGGATCTGGTGCATCTGTTGTGCCGACGCTCTAGATGGTCCATGATACTGCTGCCTCGGCTGCTGGAACTGCCTCTGGTGCTGCTGCTGAAAATAAGGCCGCTTCATTAGAACCGTGTTGGTACTGGATCATCATGTGTCCCTCGGCCTCTTAGAACCAAGCTTTAGATAATCCTCTGCCCGTTGTGCATGTCTCAGAATCTACTCAAAAGTAGCGGTAGAATCTCCATTCGTATATGATTTGACTTTCCTGTTCAGGCCCTTCCTGAACTTTTTGGCTCTTCCTCTGGGGTTCTACCCCTCCATAAAGCAGCCTAATCTGCAATACTCTGTCGCATACTCATCCACCGTCATACCTCCCTGAATAAGGTACTGGAACTAGCTCTTTAGAGATGTCAGAGCCACATCTGAAAAGAACTTTTCCTTGAAGAGCTCTTTGAAAGCTTTCCAAGTAAGTTCTGGTGCGGAGAGCCTGGGGTCCGTTCTGAACCAAGTCAATACAATATCGAACATCATGCTCCTCGCGGCCTCTATCTGCAACCTCTCTGGAATCTGCATCAGCTGTAGGTTCCGCTCAATGTCTTCTATCAAATCATTAGCATAAATGATCCCTTTAGTACCTTTAAAGCCCTTCATCCCTATCCTCTTAAAGTCTATGATGGTCACCGGCCTTGGCTTCTGCGGGATAAACTGAGGTGGTGCCGTCTGTGGATGGACTAAGGCGGTTCTCTCTCAACTGCTGTGAGTGTAATCTGGTGAGCATTCTCAATGCTCTGTCACATAACCTCTGCCTGACGCTGTTGTGCCTCCATCATCTGCTGAAAGAGTACAAACATCTGCGTCTAATCGACTGTGAATGGTGGGAGTGGAAGATCCCCTGAAACTGTCGGCGTTGTCCTCTATACCGGAGGTGGAGCACCTCCGAAAGCTGCTGTAGAAATGCCCACCTGGATAGGTGAAGCTGACCTCTGGAATGTAGCTGCTAGAACAGCGTCTACTGGTGCTGCCCTCATAGGCGATGAAGTGACTAACCATGCTGACATAGCACCTGAGTGCTGGGAATGAATCTTCGGTGGCATACTGAAGATAGATGGAACAAAGGAATCAATATTGAGTATGATATGATATCATCAAAGAAATACATATTTTATTCAAAGTAAAGCAAATATTCAAATAGATAAGAATAGAAAAATAGATATTTGAAAGTGTTTCTAGTTGTAATTGAGTATACTCTCAGCCTAAATCATATTTCATAAAACAGGCTCGTAGCAGTACTCTAGGTGAGCACAACTACGATATCGCTCTACTTGTGACTCTAAGAGACCTGCATGGGCTACCACGAAAAAATGTGTCACGACCCGCACCCGAATATTCGGGCACGAGTACGTGGGTACGTCCAGCCAACGCCGCAGCATTGGCAGTAGAACATTATCTTGGTCAACTCTAACTAACTAAACATCTCAACAATATATATATGGTACCTGTCAATCATTTCAACTCCAAAAGGAGGAATAATATGGTATCTCATAAATATAACTATACTCAATCACAATGCAAACTAAGGAAGATAGAGCACGAATTGAATAACAAAGAAAGAATCAAGGTACAATTCACAAGACTGAAATAATATACATGCCATGAATCTCAATAAAAGTCTAATATAAATCCACCAAAATAAACTAAACCTCCTCGGGCTCTGCAATTAAGTCCTCCTGGTCTATAGGAGTATCCTCTAATGGTATGCCCTCCTGCGACCCGTAGAATGTGGGACACTGATCTATGAACCAATCATCTAAAAAAAAATATCCAGTCAGGATTGGAGCAAAGTACATACCTCTGAAAGCAGTTTTAAATACGTAATCGAGCATATAAAACAGATAATAGAAAAGAATACAAGATAACTAACCAATAGAATAAAATAAACTAGAGTGAACAAATAATATACTAGAATGAAGAACATGTAATAGAATATCTACAATATAATAGAAATAACTGAAATCTAACCAATGTGTCTTAGAATACAAGTTTATTATGTGATCGGTTTAAGTTGAACACGAATACAATAAGGCAACTCGATTACAAGTGTGGTATGTAATCGACATATAGACGAATACACTGGGGCTTTGATCACATAATCAATACCTGCTCCCCCATCCCCAACTAATACCAATGGATCCAATCACGACATATTACGAACACGAATATGGGAACACTGAACACGAGCAGTGTGTATACACGAATATAAGTACACTGAACACGAGCAGTGTGTGAAAACAAAATATAATAAATTAATACCTGATACATACGATGAAATACATGTGAAGGAGTACCCGTTGAACACGGTAGGGGGTAACATTTCCTGACAGGATCCATGTAGTACTAGTCCGTGAAACCACTGTGTCAGAATCAAGTATACAGTTCTAGAACATGAGATATATACACTATTATGAAATAAAAAATAACAGATAAATGTACTCGCCTGAGGTCCTGAGAAAGATATGTCTCTCGATGCCCAAGCTGGTATCACACAGACTTATATATGGTATATTGCATCAATACAAGATTTTGGAAAAAAAATCTTTCTATCTGACAGGATAAACAAAGTTAAACTAGTTCAATTCTAGGTCATAAAGCCATTTCTAAGTCAAACTAGGTCAACTCTAGGTCAACTAGTCAAACTAGTTATTTCAGGTTGTATGAGTCTAACTCTAGGATATTAGGTCCATACTATGTAATTAGGCTATACTAGCTATGCTAAGATACTAGGATACCAACAAAATACCATATCATAAGATACGCAAGTTATAAAAATATTATTATTATTATTATTATTATTATTATTATTATTATTATTATTATTATTATATATATATATATATATATATATATATATATATATATATATATATATACAAGATAATATATATAATACTCTTAGCTAAACTAATGCTAAGTGGATACGTTGGCTTTAAACCAATGCGGTATCATACCACATACACACCCATCTTGATATACAAACTCAATACCTTGAGTATCAACCAATACCTTAACATTACCTTGGTATCACAAGGTAATTCAAATTCTAATATGTAATTAACTACCCATACACCTAACTATATACTAACATGCATTAAATTTATACAATACTATACTAACTAATGCTAACTAGTGCTCATCTACATATATATCTCTCATCTATATATATATAACTTACTAACCACGAATATATATTTATATATATATATATATATATAACTAGTAATCAATATGTATATATATAACTACTAGTTATCAATATGTATATATAACTAACTAGATCATCAATAAAACTAACTAATTAAAGCTATAAATCAAACTAACTACCCCTTACTACTGTTTTGCATCCCCCTAGCTGCTCTAGTTGCTGCTAATACTGCTGCTCTTGCTGCAGTTGCTGCTTGTTATAGTTGCATTTGCTAAAGGTTGATGCATTACTCTAGCTGCTGCAGCTACTGCCCTTGCTGTGAATGGTGCTGCAGCTGCTGCTCATCTTGCAGTTGCTACTGCAGTTGCTGTTCTTGCTGCTAATGCTGCTGGATGCTCATGCTCTAGTTGTTGTTGCTGCTCTTGCATTTGCTGCTACAGCTGCTCCATTTGTTGTTGCTGCTACAACTTCCGCAGTTGTTGCTGCTCTTGCTCTGTACTAAATACTGTTACCCGACCCCCCTCTCACTGCACACACTCTACACTCACTCACTTAACCAATGCACCACACTTAGACACACACACACATGCATGAATATATATATCACTATACATACATATATACATATATATAATTTTATATATATATATATATATAAACATACATATATACATACATATATATCACTAACTAACACAATATGTGTGTGTGTGTATATATATATATATATATATATATATATATATATATATATATATATATATATATATATATATATAAATATATATACCTCCACATGTATAACTAACTACACTAGTAATGCATAAGAACCCCCCATCTCTCAAGACCACCAACACCTCAAAATGAAGCATAGACATATATATATATATATATATATATATATATATATATATATATATATATATATATATATATATATATATCAAACAACCATTATAAATATAATATTCTAATAGCTCTAACCAAGGTATATTGAATCTAAAATACAATGACAAACACGTGGAGTGCACCGTACCTATATCACATTCATTCTATGATACGCTTGCGATACAGCTCCACCACACAACTAAACGTATCCCAAAGGATACGAGCAAGTCTAAAATCATAATTATGAACAATACGAAGAGTTAACTACTTAACTACGTGTCCGTATCAAAAAGTGACATGCTCAAACTTCCGTGTCGGAGGAAAACCCCCAAACTAATCCATTTTTCTAAATTATTGGGATACGGCCTACACGTATCCAATTATGGACACGACACTAGTCACACACAATCAAAAATATGTCAATTTGGTCTAATTGACTTATTGACAAATACAAGATGTGCCAATCTCGAAATTCTCCCAAAATTGACACAAAATACCACATAACTTTCTCCATGGGCCTCATATGAACCTAATTCCAATTCTTATGGGTAGCCTTAGCATATGAGGTGGTTCTTTATGATTAAATCATAGATTTATAGTCTAATTAGAGAGAGAAAACTGAATTGAACCTATTGGAAGATAGATTTCTAATAAAATTCCCAAATTGGGTAAAAAGAGCCTCCAACTTGTAGATCCTTGCTCCTTCTTGTAGATCCTTGCTTTCTCCTTGTAGATCCTTGTTCTAATAGCCTCCAATAAAGAATAAGAAAGGAATTAGGTAGAAATTTGACTAGGAATTGGTGTGGTAATGACAAATTTGGAAGTAGAAAAATTATAGATCTAGATTTGGAATGACAAATGAGGAGAGAGAGTCTCTCCCTACTCCAATAGGTGGCTGGCCCTTACCCCTCCTCCAAGCTATTATGAATTATCCAAAATATCCCTTGGGGCTTGTCATGCAAAAATAATTAAGGAGGAAAGGTTCTAGTCTAATTGGTTTCACTAATTATTTTATTCTCCTAATGAATGGGCTTTCTATTTGGCTCAATTCTAACTAGAATCAAATGTTGGTCCATGGATCTAAACTATACTAGTTAGGTCCACTAACACAAGTCCAAAATAAATCTAACATCTAACAATAAATAAATAATATAATAAATAAATATTTATAACTTGCACAATATTTAATATAATAATCCTAAAATAAAAATACTCATGCCCAATTACCAAACTATCCTTAGTTGGAAAAGTGAGGGTGACACAGGTTTCGCTCAATGTCTTCTATCCAATCATCAGTATAAATAATTCTTTTAGTGCCTTTAAAGTCCTTCGGCCCCATCCTCTTAAAATCTATGATAGTCCCCGGCCTTGGCTGCTGCGGGATAAACTGAGGTGGTGCCGTCTGTGGCTGGACTAAGGCAACTCTCTCCACTACAGCGAATGCAATCTGGTGAGCATTCTTAATGCCCTGCCTCATAACCTTTGATTGGCGTTGTTGTGCCTCTATCATCTGCTAAAAGAGCACAAACATCTGTGTCTAGTCGATTGTGGATGGTGGGGGTGGAAGATCCCCTGAAACTGTCGGTACTACCCTCTATACCGGAGGTGGAGCACCTCCAAAAGCTGCTACGAAAATTCCTACCTGGATCGGTGAAGCGGATATCTGGAATATATATGCTGGAACAGTGTCTACTGGTGCTGCCCTCAAGGCAACGAAGTGACCGACCTCGCTGATATTGCGTCTGAGCACTGGGAACGCGTCTTCGGTGGCATTATGAAGATAGATTGAACAAAGGAATCAATATTGAGTAAGATACGATACCATCAACGAAGGAGAAAATTATTCAAAGTAAAGCAAAATATTCAATAGATAAAGATAGCAAAACAGATATTTGAAAATATTCCCTAGTTATGATTGAGTATACTCTCAGCATATATCCTATATCCTAAAGCAGGCTCGTAGTAGTACTCTAGGTGAGCACTACCACGGTATCGCTCTACTTGTGACTCTATGACCCGCATGGGACACCACTAAAAATGTGTCACGATCCGCACCCAGAATAAAAGCACGAGTAGTGAGCAACGCCCAGCCTATGCCGCAGCATCAGCGGTAGAACGTTGTCTGGGTCAACTCTACTATCTAAATATCTCATACAATATATACATGGTACATGTCACTCATCTCAACTCCAATCGGAGAAATAATATGGTATCTGATAAATGAAAACTATACTCAATCATAATACAAACTAAGGAAGATAAGCACGAGATGGAATAACGAAGAAAATGAGTCACAATACAAACACAAGTCTATGATAATATATACATGCTAATAACCCTAATAAAAGTCCAATACAAGTTTAGATAATCTAAACCTCCTTAGACTCTGGTACTAGGTCCTCCTGCTCTAAAGGAGTATCCTCTAATAGTACGCCATCATGTGGTCCGTAGTAGGTGGGACACTGGTCTATGAGCCAATCACCTAAAAAATATATCCAGTCAGGATTGAAGAGAAGTACATACTTCTGAAAGCAGTTTCAAATACATTATTGAGCATATATAACAGATAATAGAAAAGAATACAAGATAACTAAATATTAGAATGTAATGAATAAGAGTGAACAGGTAATATACTGGAATAAAAAACAGACAATAGAATAACTGCAAGTAATGGAAATAACTGAAACTAGCTAATGTGCCATAGAGTACAAGTTTATTATGTGATCGGTTTGGGTTGAACACGAATAAAATATGGTAACTCAATTACACATGTAATATATAATCGACATGTACACGAATACACTTGGGTTTGATCACATAACCAACTCCTACTCCCCCATCCCCAACCAATACTTATGGATCCAATCACGATACGTTATGAACACAAATATTGGCACACTGAACACAAACAGTATGTGAACACGAAGTACACTAAAATTAATAATCGATACATACGATGAAATACATATGAAGGAGTACCCGCTGAATACGGTAAGGGATAACATCTTCTGACAGAATCCATATAGTACCAGTCTGTGTAACCACTGTGTCAGAATCAAGTATACAGTTCTAGAACATGTGATATATACACTATCATGAAATAAAAACTAACAAAGAAATGTACTCGCCTGAGGTCCCGAGAAATGAATGAGTCTTGGTATCCAAATCGGTGTCATACAGACCTATATATGAATTTCTATGTCAAATTGTGTAATAAAGTGAATAATGCTAATATGATCTAAACATGCCTCTCTAAGTCCATTTCTAGCTCACTAGGCTCATACTAGGTCAAACTAGGTCATATCTAACTTTTTAGGTCCATACCTAGTCTCTAGGGTGATTACAAGTCTAAAATATGCAATACTAGGTTATACTTAATCTCTAAGTCGATACTCAAAGGTATTAGCTATACTAGCTAGTATAAATATCATATATTGTCTATATCTATACTTACAGTAGATTACCTAGTGATACCTTGACTTATAGCTAGACTGACATCAATACTATACTAATTCAATACTAACAAATACTTAGTTATATACTAAGTTAACTCATCTATATATATACTAACTCAACTCATAACCCTTACTAATACTAATAGATTTATATATACTAACTGTAGATAACCAACAATCATTTATAATCAACTAACATAACTAACCCTCTAAGATCCACAAATGATATCTAGCTTAACCAACTAATAACACTAATTGTCCACTACTAATAACTATACTAACTTAGCTATAGACCAGTACCTTAACTTAAGGCCTAACTCAGGAATACTTCCTTACCTTTATGGGTCAAAGCTCGGCACATTAACCCCAAACTATATGTTGTTGTTGCTGCTGATATCCTTACTGACTTTGCAACTGCTGCAGTTGCCTCACCTCACCTTCCATACAACTGCATACTCGAGTCCCCTTAGTTCATGCTTGATACTTTTTAGTATTATCCAATCAACCAATATAGACACTCACCTACTATCTGATACTCTATTGCTACCCATCTAGCTGCTGATACTGCTCTTGTTGTTGCTGCATACTGCTATTGTTGTTACTGTACTGATATTGCTACTGCTGCATACTGCTATTGTTGTTGCTGCATATTGCTATTGCTACTGTTACATACTCTATTGTTGTTGCTGCATACTGTTATTGCTATTATGCATACTCCTATTGTTGTACTACTACAAATGCTATTTCTGTTGTAGCACCTAGTTGTTGTTGTTGCTTTATACAACTAACCCTTTTCCCTCACTGCTCGATACCTATACACACAATACTTAACTCCTAAATGCACAAACTAGACACTCAATGACACCATTGTGGTATCACAGTACACTCCCACACTCAATTACATACACACAAAGGAATTATAGATATATAAGTATAGTATAGACTAGTACACACACACACACACACACACACACACACACACATATATATATATATATACATACATACATCATACATAAATATTATATACCTATATAAATATATTCTAGTGTCAATTAATCAAATACTTAGAGTGTATATTTGTGATATTCATGAAATGTATCCAAGTGAAGGGCCAAAACCCAAATTCTTCATTAATAATCATACAAACACATCAACCGCCCTATAATATGACCAAACAACTTGCTACAAGGAGAATTGAGGATTAATTGGGCAAAACACCCAGAATTGGGCCCCGTGTCACACCGTATCACAAAATACCATGATACGGCCTATACGTATCCAATTGTGGACACGTACCTAGTCCCATAACCCGGATCTAAGTCTAGTTAGATCTAATTGGTCTCATGACACACAATTAATGTGTCAAATTTATAATTTTCCCAACATGCACACAAAATACCACATAGAACTCACAACATAAAGCCAAATAGCCTAGAACTTGTTCCTATAGGTAGTCTTATGCCATGGGGTCATTCCTAATGGTCAAATGCATGATTAAAAATATATAATAGAAGAAAAATTCAAAAATTATCAATTGGGAGATGGATTTCCAATAAAAATATAATTGGACACAATCCGGACACGATCTCTAGCTCCAAAGTTCCTCCCCTTGTTCTCCTTGCTTCTCCAAGCTCCAAAGCTCCAAGAGTGATAAATTTGAGAAAGAAATAGTGGTGAATTGAGTAAAAAATCAATGGAGGAAAAATAATAAATTAGAGATCTAGAATTTGGGAGCAAAATGCAATACAAATGAGGAGAAAGAGGGAGAGATAGAGGAGAACCCCCCTTTAACAGTGGCCGGCCTATTCTCCTCTTCCCCATGCAAAAATAAATGTCCAAGTTACCCCAACATGGTGAATTATGAGGAATAAATAAGGGTGGATATTTTTGGAAGTCTCCAACAAATTGTAATTAACTAAATCTCCTTAATTAATTAGTGGAAATAACTAATAGGCTTGGGTCCAAGTCGGGCTCATGTTGTCATGACAAGTCTAAATGGTCCATATGTGTCAAGTCTAAATATCAAGCTAGTTTCTCTAACTAAACTAAATAACAAAGTATCTAATTAAATAACTAATACTAGCCACAAATAATTATTGCTCAACATAAATAAATAATTAATACAATCATCACATTTATATTCAATATTATATTCCTAAATCTAAATACCCATGAAAAATTATCAAACTACCCCTAGATGGAAAAGTAAGGGTGACACAACCCATTAGATAGTGGTAAGACATCTCGACCCGGTTGAAATCTCCGGAGGGGTCCCGGGCAATTACCTTGCTGGTAAAAGCACGAATCCCACGATGGATGCTACAGACCATCGCAGGGAGCAAAGCAAGCTTATGCTTGAAAATCAACTTCACAACCGCGAGGAGGTTATGGCTAATCCTCCTGATCGCCCCAGAGCCTCCCGAGACTACGCAAGTTGTCACGCCCCAATCCCAAAATACGTAGGACTAGGAATACGTAACATGCCAGCTACGCATTCGACCAGACTTTGGTCTTACTCAAATACGTATAAGTTGTATAACAAGGGTAACTATCTAGGAATACTAAAAATATCTATATCACAATCCACATAAAGAACAAAATATCAAGAATAAATTACATGTGCTAAAGTCGGCCGTCCAGTAACATATAAGCTCGAATAGACTCGAGAAAGGAATATGAGTCTATAAAACTAGGCTACATCAGCAGATGAATAAACAATATGAATAAATATCCATAACTCCGATAGAAATAATATAAGTACCTGGCACCAATGCCCGTATGACAAGCAACACACATCAGCAACTCCTAAGGCTCCATAACCGTCTATGCTGCAAAAACTAGCAGGGGACCAGGTCCTCAGAGAGACGTAACAAGGTACAAGAAACAATATGCCAAAGTAAAATAGTATAATGTCACATACTCAAGGGTAAACTACTGTAACCATCTAAGTGATATGCACGTGAGAACATCACTCGTACTAAGGCTAAAACTACTACAGGATCTGTGTCGGGGAGCCCATAGCAGCAAGTAATATCTCGTACGGCAAGTAAATGTGCCAAAAATCTGGGACAGAGTCTAAAGCACCTCCAGTAACATAGTATATACATAAACATAATCAGCCTATAGTATGGTATGTCTTTTCCCACCCAATATAATCTCACGTCTCATGTCCACGATGTCTCATGTCCATAACACGTAAGATTATGACCTCTAGCTAGTACAACAAGTCATAATGATATCTATATAATATGCAAGTCGCATATCATGAATCCTGTAATCCTATACAGAATCACCATGAATAATTCAAAAAAGATTCTGTTACATGAAATAGTGTCAAGTTTCCTATGGTATAACATGCAAGGATACAAGCACATAAAAATAGGATCGTGATATCAAATCTTTCAGTGACGTTACTCGACTCCACGTATGGCGTCGACACCCGAATCTTGTTCGGACGCTAAGCAACGTCTCACGATCCTAGGTTGAGCAGGCACATCATAAGAATATATATATATATATATATATATATATATATACAAGCAGATAATATAACATGATCTACTGCAAGTTTGGCAAGGAACACTTGCCTGGATTCTGGATATAGCGAGGTCTAAGTAGCGAGCTCAATGCATCAACTACTCCCGAAAAGGTAAAATCCATACGGACGTCTCTGAATGCAGCAACAGACATCACCAACATTTCCATAATATAAGAAATAGCTATGATTGACTACCCATGAGTCCAATTTGGACACAGGAACGAAAATGATAGTTTTGGGTCAAAGCGTGGCCCACAAGTGGCCCACTTCGCACCGAAAAGCTTATCGCTTTAGCAAACTTAGTGTTTACGAGTCTAGAACGAGGAAACGACCTCAACGGAATGTCCAAAATTTGTTTTCGATGAGCCGGTCATAAAAACGTCCGTCAAGTGGAACCATGGGGCCCACAAAATGGTATTTCGTCAACGTTCTTAGAATTGAACCAAAGTTGGATCACAAGACCATTATAATGCTGCGAATTTGATTAAACAAGTTTTGTTACGAAATGACACGCACACATGAAGTTATGACAAGGTGTTAAAATAGGTCGATACGGTATTTTTTGATGGATACGGCTTGATTCTGACATGCACACACGTTCAAATCAAGTTTTATGAAAGTCCATATGTCCGCATTTACGTTACACACCATACGGTGCAATCCGTACCCGATAAAGTTGCCTCGTTTGGCGAAACATATCCTATTTTGCGAGATTTTAGGTTTTGAAAACCAAGTTTTTGGTTAATTTCAACACTGAATTAACAATAATATAAAACGAATTAAAATAAACTATTTAAAGAGATTAAAACTCGATTATGTTGTCTTTAATCTAGAAAAGAAAATTTGAGTTTTGGTTGACTGGTTTGAATAAAAACGGCTTTGTAAAATAGGGTGTTGGGACAGTTTTGAATGATCCTGAAATTAAGTTTTTTCTTGATTTTGGATCGCGATTTGTGATCAATAGGAAACAAAATTAACTAAACTATTTGAAAAGAATTGAAGAGAGATAGATTGTGAACATACCAGTAAAGATTAGACGCAAAACGGACGAGGGAGAAGGGAGAAAACTTTACGTGAAGGGAGGGTCGCAGCTGCCTGTGCGCGTGCTCGTGCGGTCGGCCACGCGGCTGCTGTTGTCCGCCTGCTATGCGCGCTGTGGCGCTGCGTGCGGTGGTTCTAACCGGGGGCGGTCGTCGTTGGTGGTGGTGCTGGTGGCGGTGGTGTGGTTTAGGATTAGGGTTAGGGTTTTATGCATTGATATATATATATATTAGAGAGAGAGGGATCGAAAAGCGGGAGGGGTCACGATCTATGGTCGGGGTGTTGGGTAGCGGGTTTAGGTTTGGGGTTCAAGTAGCGGGTTTTAGGGCTAATGGATTTGGATTTAGTTTTCTTTTTCTTTCTTCTCTTATATATATAAATATATATTTATACAAAAATAGGTTTGCACATGAAATAAATTATAGAGAAATTTTATAATACTTTAAACATAATTTTACATTAAAAATTAGTTTTCTGACTTATTTTATTTACTAAAATAAAATAATATTTATACAAGTTATCAATAAATTATATATTTCTAATTAGCTAAGTAGAATTCCAAAATTTAAAATATTAAAAAAACAAAATTTAAATAAAAATTAGGTGTTTACAATCTACCCAACTTATAAAAATTGTATCCTTAAAATTAAAAATAAACATAGTAGAAAAGATTTTAATTAAGCAAGGTCGCACTTGTTTATCAAAAGATGGGGGACACAGTTACCAATGGGATCCTACTTTGGCGTCATATTCTAATAGTAAGGATACACTTAGTTTCAGTCACTAACCAACTTATAGAAATTAAGTTTGAAGTAGGAACTCTAGCCATGATCATATTTCTAAGGATTTTAGAAAGTCTAACTTCAAGGAGGGATACTAGATGGTGAGGGTTTTGTGACTATTATCACAGCCTATTAAAGAAAACCTAGGTACTACCATGGCGTTAATGAGTCAATAAATCTATAAAAAAAATTACCATTTCTTATTGCTCATAATTAGGTCACGAGTCTACAAGACAATAGGAAATATCATAGCCAAATACAACTAGGGTGAGATGGTACTGAGGAATACTTCATCACATATCATGGATGCCGATGAACGGTTCAACAATAAGTGTCAGAATGTGATATAATTTATCAAGGTGATTAATATTGTGTTAAGAGTACAAGGGGCTCAACTTAATACAACACAAGTATCATGGACGTCATTTGGCTCGAGTGGGCTACAAGTATCTCAGTGGTTGGGGTAATTGGGTTGCCGATGTACAATTTAATTTAATTACAACAAGATTGAATATAGGGTTTAGAAGAAGATATGCCATAAATGTTGTGGTGTCTATATGGAGCATGGGTGTGTATCTTTGGGAGTAACAGATAGGTCATCAGTGAGTAGGTTCCAGTTAGGATCATGAATGTCAAGGTTGTCGGAAGAATTGAGTCGGTATTGAGTATTAAAATCGTCCACAGCGGAAAAAGGATATCTATGTATCATTTGTGTGTAAAATTGTGTCACGAATGTCGTGCGACTAAAACGAAACATGAGAAGGCCAGTTTGTTAGTGATAGTCATGTCATGGGCATAGAGTGACTAGTCTAGGTCATAAGAATAGAAGTTGTTGAAAAGGAAAGGATAGTATTGTACTCCAATTATTCGAGCCACAACAAAGAATATCAATGATAAAAATTAAAGAGGTAATTTAATCTGCTTGAGATTAAATCTAATTAATACCAAATAAATTTAGATTAACCTTGAGATTCCAAAAAAAAACCATATACTAAAACTAGGGGCTACCCAACTTATAAAAATTAAGTTGGTATCAAAACTAAAGTCATGGTCCTACCAACAAGATTTCTGGAATGGCCTATTTCCAAATAAGGATACAAGAATTTTAGGGTCTACTATCCATAATCAAATATTCTCTAAGAGGACCTAGATATTATCAGGGTGCTATTGGTCGATAACTCTATAAGGAAAATTGCTATCAAAATAATATTGCTTCTATAATTCATGTCTTCAACAAAACAAAAAAATAATTTTGTCGGGTATAACTAGGGCAAGGTGGTACAGAGGCTTCGATCATCGCATGGCATTAATGACGAAGGAAAGAATCAAGAAAATCATGAAGAAAAGGAATCTTCAGACCAAGACAAGAGAAATTTATGATATGTCTAGGGAGTACGGTCACAAGGTTGAATAAGGTACGATTAGACAAGTATCTAGAGAATCAAGTCATAGTGACTAGATCAGGGAATTAGAAATAGAACAGAACTGATACCTACGGTGAGATGGATATTAACACCATGAAGAGAGTACTAACCAAGAGATTAATTTGCTACTAGGGTACGACTAGGAAGGACAGAAGGATCTACTAAATTATTATAATTAGAAGGATCGTTGTTGCAAAAGTATGAGGCTATATATGCAAAACAAGATAAGAATTTGATAGAAAGGATAGGAATGCAGTCGAGGGAGTAATACAACTAATCCTTAAACTCAATAATATATTCTTATAAGTTATATTCTCTATAACCTCCCTCATACTATTGGCAACATATATACTTCTGGCTATAGGTAAATAATATACGATTTTTACAACTTTGTCTACCTCGCATATTCCTAACTTAGTAGGTAAGGGTCAAGGCTAAACTAAGAATGTACTTAGGTCTATCACTCATGGCATACTATTCGCTAAGAAAATTCTTCAATACTTGTCTAATCTTTAATTGGAATGTCTACCCATTTTCGTACAACTTACCATATTCTATTGTCTATCTCTTTGTACTGTTGTTCGTCTAGTCTCTGCTATATAAAACCTATATTTCTCACGAGAATCTTCCAGCTAGGCTACCCTATTACACAAGCATGATGTCATGGTTATCTCCTTGAGTGAAAATTCTTCGAACTCAATGAGATGATAAGATTTCTATATGAGCTTGGGTCTAATCTTGATACAAGTATTATCGAACTATTTTATTCATAATGAGGATCTCTAATCATATCTCCTAGAGTCTTCCATAAGGTTGGTCCTACTTTTATTTAAGGAGCTACGACTAATTCTAAGGTTCAACTGGGTATTCTCTCAAATTTTACCCATAGTGGTCTCAGTCATTATGGAATTTCCATATCTATCCTGGCCAATCTTTACGAATGGTAAAGCTTATAACCCAACTCTAATTGTTTTAAGTAAATAGTGTGAGTCATAATATCAATTAATAAGGAAAAATTCTCTATTAAGGCTGATTCTTATATAACTCCAAGCTATCACCTCATTCTAGTAGTCTGCTTAGTCATCAATCTTACTCATTTCTAACTTAGATAACTCTTCCTATGAATTGTTCTACCACCCTGCTTATATCCTACAAAAAATATATAACTAAAAGTCAAGCACGAGTGTTCGTTCTTCCGAAATAAGAAAGTACGAGAATCAATGGTAGGGATTCAAGAAAGGTATCATCGACTATAATTTTTGAGTTTCAAAGGCATTATTAGAAATCAAAAGAAATTTTAAGCAATTGTGGATTGAAATCCTAACAACCATATCCTAACGTAGGCTCGCTCAGTACCGTATCATAATTGAGACGATTTAATTAGGACCTGTATGGGCTACCACAAAAATATGTCATATCCCAGTCCCAAAATACGTAGGACTAGGAATACGTAACATGCCAGCTACGTATTCGACCAGACTCTGGTCCGAATCGAATATGTATAAGCTGTATAATAAGGATAACTATCTAGGAATCCTAAAAATACTATCTAGGAATCCTAAAAATATCTATGTCACAATCCACATAAAGAACAAAATATCAAAAATAAACTACATGTGCTAAAGTCGGCCGCCCAGTAACACATAAGCTCGAATAGACTCGAGAAAGGAATATGAGTCTATAAAACTAGGCTACATCAGCAGATGAATAAATAATATAAATAAATACCCATAACTCTGGTAGAAATGATATAAGTACCTGGCACCAATGCCCGGATGACAAGCAACGCACATCAGCAACTCCAAAGGCTCCATAACCGTCTATGCTACAAAAATTGGCAGGGGACCACGTCCACAGAGGGACGTAACAAGGTACAAGAAAAAGCATACCAAATTAAAATAGTATAATGCCACATACTCAAGGGTAAACTATTGTAACCATCTAAGTGATATGCACGTGAGAACATCACTTGTACTCAGGCGAAACCACTATAGGCTCTGTGTTGGGGAGCCCATAGCAGCAAGTAATATCTCGTAGGGCCAGTAAATGTGCCAAATATCTGGAACAGAGTCTAAGGCACCTCCAGTAACATAGTATATATATATATAAACATAATTAGCATGTAGTATGATGGTGTCTCTCCCCACCCAATGTAACCTCATATCTCATGTCCATGATGTCTCATATCTATAACACGCAAGATCATGACCTTTAGCTAGTACAATGAGTCATAATGATATCTATATAATATGCAAGTCTCATATCACGAATCATGTAAGCCTATAAAGAATCACCATGAATAACTCAAGAAAGATTATGTCATATGAAATAGTGTCAAGTGTCCTACGGTATGACGTGCAAGACTACAAGCACGTAAAAATAGGATCGTGGTATCAACTCTCTAAGTGACGTTACTCGACTCCGCGTACAACGTCGATACCCGAATCTTGTTCGGACGCTAAGCAACGTCTCACGGTCCTAGGTTGAGCAGGAACATCACAAGAATATATATATATATATATGGAAAGAAATATAAGCAGATAATATAACAGGATCTACTGCTAGTTTGGCAAGGTACACTTGTCTGGATTCTGGATATAGCAAGGTCCAAATAGCTAGCTCAAAGCGTCAACAGCTCCCGAAAAGGTAGAATCCATAGAACGTCTCCGGTTGCTACAACAGACATCACCAAAGTTTCAAAAATATAAGAAATAGCTAGGATTGATGACCCATAAGTCTAATTTGGATACTGGGACACAAACGACAGTTTCGGGTCAAAGTGGGGTCCACAAGTGGTCCACTTTGCACCAAAAAGTGTGTCGGAGATAAAATTTACCAAATTTAGCAGACTTAGTGTCTACGAGTCCAGAACGAGGATACGATCTCAACGGAATGTCCAAAATTGGTTTCCGGTAAGCCGGTCACAAAAATGCCCGTCAAGTGGAACCATGGGACCCACAAAATGGTGTTTCACTAACGTTCTTAGAATCGAACCAAACTTGGGTCACAGGACCAGCGTAACGTTGTGAATCCGATGGCACAAGTTTCGTTACGAAACAACAAGCACACACGAAGTTATGACAAGGTATCGGAATATGCCGATACGGTATTTTTTTACGGATACGCGTTGATTCCGACGTGCACACACGTCCAAATCAAGTTCCGCGAAATCCCATATGTCCGTATTTACGTTACGCACCATTTGGTATAATTTGTACACGATGTAGTCACCTCGTTTGGCGGAACACACCCCGTATTGCGAGATTTTGGATTTTTGAAACCAAGTTTTTAGTCAATTTCAACGATAAATTAACAATAATATAAAATAAATTAAAATAAACTATTTAAAGATATTAAAACTTGATTATGTTGTCTTTAATGTAAAAAAGAAAATTTGAGTTTTGGTTCACTGGTTTGAATGAAAACGGCTTTGGAAAATAGGGTGTTGGGACAGTTTTAAATGATCCTGAAATCAAGTTTTTTCTTAATTTTGGATTGCAATTTGTGATCAACAGGAAATAAAATAAACTAAACTATTTAAAAAAATTATAGAGAGATAGGTTGTGGACATACCAGCAAAGATGGAACGTGAAACGGACGAGTGAGGAGTAAGAAAACTCCGCGCGAAGGGAAGGCCGCAGCTGCCTATGCGCGTACGCGCGCTGTAGGCCGTGCAGCTGCTGCCGTGTGCCTGCTATGCGTGCGGAGGCGCTGTACGCGGTGGTTCTAACCGGGGGCGATCGTCGTGGGTGCTGGTGCTGGTGGCAGTGGTGTGGTTTAGGATTAGGGTTAGGGTTTTATGCATTGATATATATATATATATATATATATATATATATATATATATATATATATATTAGAGAGAGAGGGATCGAAAAGGTGGAGGGGTCACGATTTCCTGCGGTCGGGGTGTGAGGTAGAGGGTTTAGGTTTGGGGTTCGGGTAGAGGGTTTTAGGATTAATGAGTTTGGGTTTAGTTTTTTTTTTCTTTATTCTCTTATATATATGGATATATATTTATACAAAAATAGGTTTGCACATGAAATAAATTATAAAAAAATTTATACTTTAAAAATACTTTTACATTCAAAAATTAGTTTTCTAAATTATTTTTATTACTAAAATTAAATAATATTTATACAAGTTATCAATAAATTATATATTCTAATCAGCTAAGTAGAATTCTAAATTTTAAAATATTAAAAAGATAAAATTTAAATAAAAATGTGGGTGTTTACACAAGTTCGTAGCCATATCATCAAGAACCCAACCAAGGAAGCTTTGTCAGACAATGGTTGGGTGCCTTAGTAGAAATAACTGAAGGTGTCAACAGAACTACCGAACCCTTCGCCGGTTGTGAAAGTTCTCTTGGTGCCACGCACTTGGTCGTCAACTTCCCTCTGAGTTTTGGGGCTCCGAATGGTGACCTAACACGAAGCTTTAGTACTAAAAAGGTAACTAGTCAAGACCTTGATATGGGGTAAGCTCCCCTCCGAGCTCTTGTCCTTCTTCTTGGAAATCTGCTGGCAAGTACTATAGTGGCACAACACTTCCCGGTATACGACGAGAAATCCCGAATATTGCTGCTCCAATTCCTCAAATTCTTTGTTAGATGGGGTGTACTCCTCATATGGTTTCTCATCCCCGGGCAACCGTGAGACATTGTACATCTCATGAAGGGTGAGCCCCATCTCCTCGCCAGGAGTAAAGAAGGTCCTGGTGCGGCAGTTGTACATCTCGACCAAGGTCACGAACAACTTCGATTTCTTTTCCAAACCATAACAGGAACCGCGAGACATCGTACATCTCATGAAGGGTGAGCCCCATCTCATAGACGGGGTGTACTCCTCATATGGTTTCTCATCCCCGGAAAATCGCGAGACATCGTACATCTCATGAAGGGTGAGCCCCATCTCCTCGCCAGGAGTAAAGAAGGTCCTGGTGCGGCAGTTGTACATCTCGACCAAGGTCACGAACTACTTCGATTTCTTTTCCAAACCATAACAGGAATCCCTTATGGCGTAATAGAGGTTGGACTCCTTCAAGATCTGCTCATACTCCTCTAACACTCACATAGTTAGGCCAATCCAAGAAGGTAAATGATACACCCAGTTGAGTAGGCTCACTCTTCCTCGGGGATAGGACCCCTTGGGTGCAAGTTGGTTTAAAAAAGTGCCAGCTTCATAAAAATGGACATTCGGCCCCATCTCACTCGTGAAGGAGCCAGGTTCCAACCCTTGAACGGAATAAGAGAACGATTCCTTGGTCGTCGTCGCTTTCTTCAGCCCAGAGTTAAAACGGATATGGCCGACTTGGGTTCCCTTTTGGTCTGGAGTCTGGTTACCCAACATCTTCCTCTGAAGAGGCACCATACTAAAAGTAGACAAGGGCAGATGGCACTCCATCATGGGTATATGAACCTTCGTCCCGTTGGAGAAGAAGTCCCAGCTCTTCTTAATCTTTACTACCTGGGGGTCCGAGACAGTGAGAGCATCCCCAAAAAGGAAGATCGGCTTCAAAATATATTTGCCTTTTTCGCCTTCGATCGTCCCGGAGTTCAGTTGGCTAAGCAAATAGAATGAGGACTGACCCGCTATTAACTTCAGCCTCGTCTCAGAATGATTCTTGTTTGTCTGTGCCCGGATATTGGCCACTATATGATCAAGCCTAATACCCAGGGCATCCTGGGCCCGCCCAACCAGCACCTCCCCTGAAGGAACCACGGGTAAAGTCACTACAATATCAAACGCAGAAAGACAGTTAGATGCCATACAGCCAAATCATGGATGGTCCATGCGATAAAGTCATGAAGGGTACATGCAGCCAAGTCAAGACCTCCATGCGGCCAATTTATGGAGGGTCCATGCGACCAAGTCATGAAGGGTACATGCGGCCAAGTTAAGACAAGACCTCCATGCAGCCAAATCATGGAGGGTCCATGCGACCAAGTCATGAAGGGTACATGCGGCCAAGTCAAGACCTCCATGCGGCAAAATCATGGAGGGTCCATGCGACCAAGTCATGAAGGGTGCATGCGGCCGAGTCAAATCTCGTGCACACAGACAAAAGAGACTTTTGCGTAAAGAATGCGACATGGTCATGTGGAAGGATCCGCATAGCGGACCTCATGAAACTGTCCATATGTCCAAACTTCTCCTCCAACCCTTACCTTTGATAGGCACCTGAACGTCTGGATGAAAGGTCGGTGCCTCATCCTCAGCTATAGACGAAGAAGCAGGGTGCTTCCCCTTGTCGACGACCTTCTTGGCCTTTGACGAAGAAGACGGAGCTTTAGGGGCCATAACGAGTAGTCGGAGAAGACGGTCGAAACAGTGGAAGTAGCAGAGACAAAGGGGAAAAAATCTCAGAAAAATAGAATGTTCTCTCTCCTCCTCCAGACCCCTACTTATAGGCCACTAAAAGACAAGATTAACTCCTTAAAATTATTGCGCTCCACTGTTATCAAATAATAATGGCTGACGGTTGAGTTTTTGGGACGACCTTATCCTTTACAGTTGTCCGCTTGGGATTCGCGTAAAGAGCCAGCTTAAAATCCGAACAGAATCCACTCAAGGGTCAGAGAAAATCTGGCAACAAATGACTTGATAGCCTGGCGGCATACGTCCATGCGGTATAACGTTCGTGCCACCTAAACGCCCATACGGGCAATAGCGCACCGTCCATTCTTCTTATTCAAAGTATTTCAAACTTATCAGTTTAAAAACTTTGAAGGGGGTCTTATAGAAGTATAGAAAATACGGATTCATGCGGCCAGCAACCATGCGTCCCACGACAAAGCTTAGCAGAAATTGGATCACATAGTCACAATGTAGCCCAAAAAAGCTATATTCATGCGGTCCAAACAGCCGAAGCAAACCTTGGCCACAGATGGACATGACATGACATCCTGAAGACCGGATCAAGTCTGACACAGAATCCTGACAGGAAGGATTCTCTGAACGCCTCGAAAGACGAAACCTCTCCAAAAGACAGAAGTCTCAAGGAGTTGGCAGTACCATGTGTACAACACGACCAAAGATTCCATGCAGCTCTGACCCATGCGTCTCTGGCTGCCATACAGTCCATGGTTCCCAGACTCCATGCGTCCCATACGTTTCTTGCCGCATGCGTCCCAAACTTTATGCGCTCCTTGCGTCCCAGAATCCATGCATCATATGCATCTCTGGCTACCGTGCAGTCCATCCATCCTAGATTTCATGTGTCCAATGCGTTTCTGGCCGCATGAGTCCAAAACTCTATGCATTTTATGCATCCCAAATGCCATGTAAACCAAATCTTGTTGTTACAACTGAAGTGATTCTCTCCTACCAAATAGCGGCCATGCGTCCATTTGACCAAGTCGCGCCTACAATAGTTGAGAACCGCCCAGATACTCAGCAAACAATAAAATCTCAATAAATATCCATATGGCAGCGGGGCCCGGATTCGCGTGCATGGCTGTAGCTCCCTTATGTTAAGAGGGGAAACATGGAAAACCTCCACCATCCATGCGGCCCAAAATCTATGCACTCACAAGAATGGCTATAAATAGTAGGGTACCGCATCCGAACAAAGGGCTAGCTGGCTATCTACGAATCTGCACTCAAGCAAGAGAGAAGAGCTTCTGTATCGGATCGTCCACGGAGTAAAGAGATTTTCTACACTCTTAACCCTCCATCATCACCCTCCAAAACATAAATTTTGTACTTAGACTGTCTGTTTAGGACTCCTCTCTGTACTCTCTTTAGTTTGTTCAATTAAATCAAGTTTCTTTTCATATTTTCGCATATAATGGCAAACAACCATCTCTGGAGAATGCCATATAGTACCTAACACAACAAAGTGCGTTATTCTCCAGAAGCAACAAAGTGCGCCGGTAAAAAAAATTACCAAAGTGTGCCAACTCTGCAATATCTGCAAAGTGTGCCAACTTGACTATTTAAGTGGCGTACATTTTTGATGACTTACAGACCCATCCAAAAGTGTCACCAAGTAGGATTGGCATACTTCTGAAGGAATTGCCATAGTACAAAATATACGTAGGAGTAGAATAGTGCACCCAGAGTACTCAACATATCTTGGCGCACTTTCTAAAAAAATTGTGAAACACACACAAGTGCACTCACTAGAACTTTGCTTATGCGACAAGGGTTCCCTGCGTACTTTTTGTATATATTCTCAGCCCAACTTTGCATTCTTCGACTTGCTGTTCTCGGGCTCCATAAGCAACAATACAAGAAAATCAAAATCATCATGAAGACAAGTTCTAAGTATTAAGCAAATGAAACCTATCAAGTAATTAAACAAGTTATACTAAGAATCAAAACAAGATCCGTGGTTATTCTTTCGGTTGGCAAGATGTACTTGTCTACGGTCAAGTTCTAGCCTAATGCTACCAAGGTTACCCAAGGCCAAGGCCAAGCTCGGCTACTCTCGGTGAGGGCTGAAGAAGTGAAGAAGAAAAGAGAAATGAAAGAAAAAAAGTAAAGGAAAGAGAATATGATTACTTATATAGCCAAGAGATTGATTGTAGACCATTGGATCATAATCCATGCCTCTCAACCGGGTTCATCACAGCCACCCACCAAGAAAATCAAGGGACCAAAGGTCCAAAGCTAAGAAAAACTTACAAAAATAACCTAAACAATGCATGAACGACATAAAGCAAGATGTAAGCAATTAAATAATAAGCAAGCTATACATGTATAATACGTGTATATCGGGTACGAATATTAGAACAGTGAGATGAGTCTCACAGGGTCATGCCAATAAATCAAGCACAACATGATTCCTAATAGCCAATTTAAAAAATAAGTGTGCACAAAGCAAGGCAATAAGAATACCGACAACCGATGTATCTAGGTATCCTCTGTGAGGCACTCCAGTCCCGGAACTCTCTTCAGCTTTAATCCACTATTATCAAAATAGTTATACCAATAGCTTTGATTTGGAGTTCGTCAACTTCTTACACAAGAGCTTTGATCCGAAGGCTTTTCGACTTCACACAAGCTTTGATTAGAAGGCTTGCACACTTCAATCTCTTTACAAGATATGTTTTGATCTTTCACAACAAATATGAAGATCTCACTTTTACAACTCAAGAACACTCTAACACACTTTGTGGATTGGCAAGTGAAAGTTTTGAAATTATTGTTTGTGGATTGACCTTTGGTAGATAGAAAATTTTAGGCTTAAAAGGATCAACCTTGAATGAAAGGGTTCAAGGCTATTTATAACCAAGGCACTAAAAAGAACAAATATTGTAACTTTCAGTGTGCAGATAGTATACTGCTGGTATACTATAGTATATCGTTGGTATACTGTTCTACAACAGTAACGATTAGAAAAATAGACGTTGGATGCATTAATGGTGCTGGAATATGACCTTAGATTGTTATGGGTGATGAAACAGTATACCGACAGTATGTACCAGTACACAGTCGGTATGTCAGTTGGCTCGATAGAGAGCATATGTTATATAAAACATATATACCATAGGTATGGACCAATATATCGTCGGTATACTATTCAGTAGGCTAAAAATGATCCTGAATTATTTTGTACCATAGCTTTCGATTTTGCCATCCATTTTTTGTGTTTACAAATATTTCTAAGACATAATATAGACTGTAGAAAGACTATGGTAGGTGCAAGTTTTTTCATAGTCTTAAATGATGATGGTATGGCTTGGCTGCTTCACTTGTAAGAAGACTTTTTCCTTGACGACAGTAGACCAAAGATAAACAGATTATAAAATTTGTATACCTTTCGGGGACTTCGCCCCGAACCACCACGGCAGATGCTGCCCCCTCGACCTTCGTCCGTTGACGATTTAGAAAAAATTTGTGGGATGACGTTGTCTTTGGCCCAACATATTTTTTTTTATTGTCCATGTTTGATCTTGGTTATTACTTTTCTGAAAATACATGTTAGACAAACAAAGCGATACATATAGTAGCAAGTATGATACATTTAATGCATATTAGGACAATGCTTATGATTATTAGTGATATCATAATGCTAAACTTAAGCGATAAGCCACAATAAAAAATTATAATTAGAACATTGGACTAACATAAAATTCCCATAATTTTTTTATAGTTAAAATATTACTATTAATACTTCTAACTTTTGAATGTGACATTTGTGTCGGTGGTTATTCATTTTTTACAGGATAACTAGCATAATAATTATTTTTAAATTTACTATAAATATTGTAACAATGTTCTGAAAGATTTTCATAATGTTGGTTGGGATCCATACAATATAATTTATAATTTATAATTTATAATTTAAAAAATTAATCAAATTTTAATATCAAAATTAACTAATTCTAAATAATGAAACAAATTACTTAAACTTCAACGCAAAGCCGGATATAGAATTGTTGCTGCTGGATGGTGGTCAATCAAGTTGAAGCCTCTAAATTTTTATATTCTTACAATTTTTATTATATTTCAGTCTCTAGAAAGTAGCTACTTTACCAAATTGCTTGAAAGTATTACAAAAGAGAAAAAAAATTGTTGTGGTAAATTTGGATGAATTAAATTCTATTTATAGACATTTTTGGATGCCAAAAGACCACAAATACACTTTCAACAAAATGATCAAAGTATCCCTTATTAACGTTCAAAAAGAACTAAGATTTGGGTTAGTTTGGTAAAAAATAGTCTTATTTAATAAAATGGTTGTTGAGAGATTTTTTTTTAATAGTCTTCCTAACGTGTTATAATGACGGTAATAAAGTGGGTTTTTTGGTAAAATATTCTCCAAATATTTAATGAGGTTGAGCAAGGTGATTCTAGGTTGACCCGGACTTGGGACTGGGCCTGATTGAATCGTCGACCGGATCGGACCGGACATGGTCGGATCGGACCAGGCCGGACCGGATTAACCGGGTTGGAGAGTCGAACCTAGTTCGGATCGTGATTTAGGATTGGACCGAGCCTACGGACCGATGCAATAAACCAGTCCGAACTCGAGTTGCTTGTGGGTCGGACCAGATCGACCCGTTGATCGGACTTGGACTATGACCCATTGTGTTATTTCTTTTCAATCTTTTTTCAAAGAGAGAAAAAATAAAAAATATATATAAGAAGTTTTAGCTTGAATTTGTTTGAATACGAAACGGTTAGCTGGGCTTTAACTCATAAATCGGCTGCGGATTGGATGCATTTCACTTGAGAAAAGATCATGGTGATTCCTTGTACCAGTTGCACAAAAAAAAGAAAAAGAAAAATACATTGAGGTGGGGTTCAATGTAAACTCTTTGATGTTCCAAGTCATAAAGAGGTTTAGTCTTATATTTACTTCATTCCAAATTTAAGCATTATTCATATAAATGATTTATGAAGTCATGCTGATGGACATATACCGATACAAATGAACAAAAGTTTCCCATGTCCCACGGATCCATACCCAACAGTATTCATTGCCTTCAAATAAACTAGTTATTTAAATTAAAAAAAAAATCTACTTATTAACATAAAAATAAAAGTGACAAAAATATTCCCATGTTCTCTCCACCCCCCCCCCCCCCCCCCCCCCATTTCTTCCCGACAATCCTTCGGCCACCATTCTGAAATCACGTAGATGGTATTAAGTTAGTACCTATCAAAGTTTAGGATATCAACTTAAAAAATTTTAATAGTTAAAAGTATCATGTTGCAATTTAGTGAATCAATTTTTATATTGGCCAATTAAACACCTAGATATAATGACAAGTGTTATTTGTTGGATAGAAACTAACTAATCATCTAGATATAATAAAAAAAATATTTTCTAAGTTATAGTAGAAAAAAGCATTTTTTTTATTATTTGTATATTGTATAATTTTATTTTATTTTGTCAAGATCCAGTCCGATAGGAACTAGCCTGGCCCGAAATCTAGCATGTTGTGGGCCACGTGACGGACCAGGTTGGAACTTTACATCCTAGGTCCTCATCCTGTTCGCTTCAGTACATGGGACTGAGAGGTCTGGTTCGGACCAGATCAGTTCCACCCAAATTTCGTATCGAACCGATCCGACCCGACCCACTTGACAACTCTACTCCTCACCCAACGTGAAAGACAGATGAGAAAAAAGTTTGGGGTCTAAGGTGCATCTTGGCCACCTAACATCCATCATCTATGAGCACACCACATATGGCCACCTAGGCTCAAGTCTCGCAAAAAAAAAATTTTAATATTTGGTCTATATATACTTAAAAAAAATCAAATATAATTAAAATTAGCAAAGTTTTGTTTGAATTTTTTTAACCAAAACTTTGAAAGTTAGCCAAAATTCAGTATTGTGAGAAAAAATTGTTTCTATTTCTAGAAAATGACAATATCTTTATCACGATGTCATCAATTATAAATGAAAATATTTTAATCAAATAAAGAAGAGGAGACGAAGTTGGAAAAAAGTAAATATCTAATATTTTTGCATTTGAGAAGACTTTCTTATTTTAATTGTCTTTTGAAAATATTGTTTTGTCACCTGGAAAGATATTGTCTTATGCCTCATGTCACATAGAAATCACAACACAATCACAAGACAATAATGTTAGACAATAAAGATGTTCTAAGGTCAATATATAATGGTCCTCAATCCACTTGTACATTCAATTGTGCATCTTACTTAACACTATATTGTATCAAGACTTTTAATTTAGTTATGAATATAATTAATTTGTTATTTATTGTGCGTACTTCTAGAAGTTTTTTATTATTATTTTGCCAGCAAAATTTTCAGAACCGACCAGGTCTTTGATTCGTTGGTTTTATATAAATGTGTATCCCTCATTTCCGGATAAGTTTTTCATGAATATCTCTTGTCAATACGTTCGTTTTCCGTTCAATGTATTATCATGGACCGCAAGCGTTGGCCCGCGAATTGGCCCGCACGTCACGTGTCGGATCGCCATTGTGGGTTTTCCCTTTAGCATTTCCGTTTATTTTATTCTATTCCATTTCAGATTGAAAATAAAAAATTTATCAGCATTTGGGTAGGTTAACATCTTCACCTAACTG
>JAYESA010000013.1:64207241-64277241 GCA_036927795.1 Iris macrosiphon
ATCCAAATTGGTGTCATACAGACCTATATATGAATTTCTATGTCAAATTGTGTAATAAAGTGAATAATGCTAATATGATCTAAACATGCCTCTCTAAGTCCATTTCTAGCTCACTAGGCTCATACTAGGTCAAACTAGGTCTTATCTAACTTTTTAGGTCCATACCTACTCTCTAGGGTGATTACAAGTCTAAAATATGCAATACTAGGTTATACTTAATCTCTAAGTCGATACTCAAAGGTATTAGCTATACTAGCTAGTATAAATATCATATATTGTCTATATCTATACTTACAGTAGATTACCTAGTGATACCTTGACTTATAGCTAGACTGACATCAATACTATACTAATTCAATACTAACAAATACTTAGTTATATACTAAGTTAACTCATCTATATATATACTAACTCAACTCATAACCCTTACTAATACTAATAGATTTATATATACTAACTGTAGATAACCAACAATCATTTATAATCAACTAACATAACTAACCCTCTAAGATCCACAAATGATATCTAGCTTAACCAACTAATAACACTAATTGTCCACTACTAATAACTATACTAACTTAGCTATAGACCAGTACCTTAACTTAAGGCCTAACTCAAGAATACTTCCTTACCTTTATGGGTCAAAGCTCGGCACATTAATCCCAAACTATATGTTGTTGTTGCTGCTGATATCCTTACTGACTTTGCAACTGCTGCAGTTGCCTCACCTCACCTTCCATACAACTGCATACTCGAGTCCCCTTAGTTCATGCTTGATACTTTTTAGTATCATCCAATCAACCAATATAGACACTCACCTACTATCTGATACTCTATTGCTACCCATCTAGCTGCTGATACTGCTCTTGTTGTTGCTGCATACTGCTATTGTTGTTACTGTATACTGATATTGCTACTGCTGCATAATGCTATTGTTGTTGCTGCATATTGCTATTGCTACTGTTACATACTCTATTGTTATTGCTGCATACTGTTATTGCTATTGCTGCATACTCCTATTGTTGCACTACTACAAATGTTATTTCTGTTGTAGCACCTAGTTGTTGTTGTTGCTTCATACAACTAACCCTTTTCCCTCACTGCTCGATACCCATACACACAATACTTAACTCCTAAATGCACAAACTAGACACTCAATGACACCATTGTGGTATCACAGTACACTCCCACACTCAATTACATACACACAAAGGAATTATAGATATATAAGTATAGTATAGACTAGTATACACACACACACACACACACACACACACATATATATATATATACATACATACATCATACATAAATATTATATACCTATATGAATATATTCTAGTGTCAATTGATCAAATACTTAGAGTGTATATTTGTGATATTCATGAAATGTATCCAAGTGAAGGGCCAAAACCCAAATTCTTTATTAATAATCATACAAACACATCAACCGCCCTATAATATGACCAAACAACTTGCTACAAGGAGAATTGAGGATTAATTGGGCAAAACACCTAGAATTGGGCCCCGTGTCACACCGTATCACAAAATACCATGATACGGCCTATACGTATCCAATTGTGGACACGTACCTAGTCCTATAACCCGGATCTAAGTCTAGTTAGATCTAATTGGTCTCATGACACACAATTAATGTGTCAAATTTATAAATTTCCCAATATGCACACAAAATACCACATAGAACTCACAACATAAAGCCAAATAGCCTAGAACTTGTTCCTATAGGTAGTCTTATGCCATGGGGTCATTCCTAATGGTCAAATGCATGATTAAAAATATATAATAGAAGAAAAATTCAAAAATTATCAATTGGGAGATGGATTTTCAATAAAAATATAATTGGACACAATCCGGACACGATCTCTAGCTCCAAAGTTCCTCCCCTTATTCTCCTTGCTTCTCCAAGCTCCAAAGCTCCAAGAGTGATAAATTTGAGAAAGAAATAGTAGTGAATTGAGTAAAAAATCAATGGAGGAAAAATAATAAATTAGAGATCTAGAATTTGGAAGCAAAATGCAATACAAATGAGGAGAAAGAGGGAGAGATAGAGGAGAACCCCCTTTTAACAGTGGCCGGCCTATTCTCCTCTTCCCCATGCAAAAATAAATGTCCAAGTTACCCCAACATGGTAAATTATGAGGAATAAATAAGGGTGGATATTTTTGGAAGTCTCCAACAAATTGTAATTAACTAAATCTCCTTAATTAATTAGTGGAAATGACTAATAGGCTTGGGTCCAAGTCGGGCTCATGTTGTCATGACAAGTCTAAATGGTCCATATGTGTCAAGTCTAAATATCAAGCTAGTTTCTCTAACTAAACTAAATAACAAAGTATCTAATTAAATAACTAATACTAGCCACAAATAATTATTGCTCAACATAAATAAATAATTAATACAATCATCACATTTATATTCAATATTATATTCCTAAATCTAAATACCCATGAAAAATTATCAAACTACCCCTAGATGGAAAAGTAAGGGTGACACAACCCATTAGATAGTGGTAAGACATCTCGACCCGGTTGAAATCTCCGGAGGGGTCCCGGGCAATTACCTTGCTGGTAAAAGCACGAATCCCACGATGGATGCTACAGACCATCGCAGGGAGCAAAGCAAGCTTATGCTTGAAAATCAACTTCACAACCGCGAGGAGGTTATGGCTAATCCTCCTGATCGCCCCAGAGCCTCCCGAGACTACGCAAGTTGTCACGCCCCAATCCCAAAATACGTAGGACTAGGAATACGTAACATGCCAGCTACGCATTCGACCAGACTTTGGTCTTACTCGAATACGTATAAGTTGTATAACAAGGGTAACTATCTAGGAATACTAAAAATATCTATATCACAATCCACATAAAGAACAAAATATCAAGAATAAACTACATGTGCTAAAGTCGGCCGTCCAGTAACATATAAGCTCGAATAGACTCGAGAAAGGAATATGAGTCTATAAAACTAGGCTACATCAGCAGATGAATAAACAATATGAATAAATATCCATAACTCCGATAGAAATAATATAAGTACCTGGCACCAATGCCCGTATGACAAGCAACACACATCAGCAACTCCTAAGGCTCCATAACCGTCTATGCTGCAAAAACTAGCAGGGGACCAGGTCCTCAGAGAGACGTAACAAGGTACAAGAAATAATATGCCAAAGTAAAATAGTATAATGTCACATACTCAAGGGTAAACTACTGTAACCATCTAAGTGATATGCACGTGAGAACATCACTCGTACTAAGGCTAAAACCACTACAGGATCTGTGTCGGGGATCCCATAGCAGCAAGTAATATCTCGTACGGCAAGTAAATGTGCCAAAAATCTGGGACAGAGTCTAAAGCACCTCCAGTAACATAGTATATACATAAACATAATCAGCCTATAGTATGGTATGTCTTTTCCCACCCAATATAACCTCACGTCTCATGTCCACGATATCTCATGTCCATAACACGTAAGATTATGACCTCTAGCTAGTACAACGAGTCATAATGATATCTATATAATATGCAAGTCGCATATCATGAATCCTGTAATCCTATACAGAATCACCATGAATAATTCAAGAAAGATTCTGTCACATGAAATAGTGTCAAGTTTCTTATGGTATAACATGCAAGGATACAAGCACATAAAAATAGGATCGTGATATCAAATCTTTCAGTGACGTTACTAAACTCCACGTATGGCGTCGACACCCGAATCTTGTTCGGACGCTAAGCAACGTCTCACGATCCTAGGTTGAGCAGGCATATCATAAGAATATATATATATATATATATATATATATATATATATATATATATACAAGCAGATAATATAACATGATCTACTGCAAGTTTGGCAAGGAACACTTGCCTGGATTCTGGATATAGCGAGGTCTAAGTAGCGAGCTCAATGCATCAACTACTCCCGAAAAGGTAAAATCCACACGGACGTCTCCGAATGCTGCAACAGATATTACCAACATTTCCAAAATATAAGAAATAGCTATGATTGACTACCAATGAGTCCAATTTGGACACAGGAACGAAAATGACAGTTTTGGGTCAAAGCGTGGTCCACAAGTGGCCCACTTCGCACCAAAAAGCTTATCGCTTTAGCAAACTTAGTGTCTACGAGTCTAGAACGAGGAAATGACCTCAACGGAATGTCCAAAATTTGTTTTCGATGAGCCGGTCACAAAAACGTCCGTCAAGTGGAACCATGGGGACCACAAAATGGTATTTCGTCAACGTTCTTAGAATTGAACCAAAGTTGGATCACAAGACCATTATAACGCTACGAATTTGATTAAACAAGTTTTGTTACGAAATGACACGCACACATGAAGTTATGACAAGGTGTTAAAATAGGTCGATACGGTATTTTTTGATGGATACGGCTTGATTCTGACATGCACACACGTCCAAATCAAGTTTTATGAAAGTCCATATGTCCGCATTTACGTTATACACCATACGGTGCAATCCGTACCCGATAAAGTTGCCTCGTTTGGCGAAACATATCCTATTTTGCGAGATTTTAGGTTTTAGAAACCAAGTTTTTGGTTAATTTCAACGCTGAATTAACAATAATATAAAATAAATTAAAATAAACTATTTAAAGAGATTAAAACTTGATTATGTTGTCTTTAATCTAGAAAAGAAAATTTGAGTTTTGGTTGACTGGTTTGAATAAAAACGGCTTTGTAAAATAGGGTGTTGGGACAGTTTTGAATGATCCTGAAATCAAGTTTTTTCTTGATTTTGGATCGCGATTTGTGATCAATAGGAAACAAAATTAACTAAACTATTTGAAAAGAATTGAAGAGAGATAGATTGTGAACATACCAGTAAAGATTAGACGCAAAACGGACGAGGGAGAAGGGAGAAAACTTTGCGTGAAGGGAGGGTCGCAGCTGCCTGTGCGCGTGCTTGTGCGGTCGACCGCGCGGCTGCTGTTGTTCGCCTGCTATGCGCGCTGTGGCGCTGCGGGCTGTGGTTCTAACCGGGGGCGGTCGTCGTTGGTGGTGGTGCTGGTGGCGGTGGTGTGGTTTAGGATTAGGGTTAGGGTTTTATGCATTGATATATATATATATATTAGAGAGAGAGGGATCGAAAAGCGGGAGGGGTCACGATCTATGGTCGGGGTGTTGGGTAGCGGGTTTAGGTTTGGGGTTCAAGTAGCGGGTTTTAGGGCTAATGGATTTGGATTTAGTTTTCTTTTTCTTTCTTCTCTTATATATATAAATATATATTTATACAAAAATAGGTTTGCACATGAAATAAATTATAGAGAAATTTTATAATACTTTAAACATAATTTTACATTCAAAAATTAGTTTTTTGACTTATTTTATTTACTAAAATAAAATAATATTTATACAAGTTATCAATAAATTATATATTTCTAATTAGCTAAGTAGAATTCCAAAATTTAAAATATTAAAAAAACAAAATTTAAATAAAAATTAGGTGTTTACAATCTACCCAACTTATAAAAATTGTATCCTTAAAATTAAAAATAAACATGGTAGAAAAGATTTTAATTAAGCAAGGTCGCACTTGTTTATCAAAAGATGGGGGACGCAGTTACCAATGGGATCCTACTTTGGCGTCATATTCTAATAGTAAGGATACACTTAGTTTCAGTCACTAACCAACTTATAGAAATTAAGTTTGAAGTAGGAACTCTAGCCATGATCATATTTCTAAGGATTTTAGAAAGTCTAACTTCAAGGAGGGATACTAGATGGTGAGGGTTTTGTGACTATTATCACAGCCTATTAAAGAAAACCTAGGTACTACCATGGCGTTAATGAGTCAATAAATCTATAAAAAAAATTACCATTTCTTATTGCTCATAATTAGGTCACGAGTCTACAAGACAATAGGAAATATCATAGCCAAATACAACTGGGGTGAGATGGTACTGAGGAATACTTCATCACATATCATGGATGCCGATGAACGGTTCAACAATAAGCGTCAGAATGTGATATAATTTATCAAGGTGATTAATATTGTGTTAAGAGTACAAGGGGCTCAACTTAATACAACACAAGTATCATGGACGTCATTTGGCTCGAGTGGGCTACAAGTATCTCAGTGGTTGGGGTAATTGGGTTGCCGATGTACAATTTAATTTAATTACAACAAGATTGAATATAGGATTTAGAAGAAGATATGCCATGAATGTTGTGGTGTCTATATGGAGCATAGGTGTGTATCTTTGGGAGTAACAGATAGGTCATCAGTGAGTAGGTTCCAGTTAGGATCATGAATGTCAAGGTTGTCGGAAGAATTGAGTCGGTATTGAGTATTAAAATCGTCCACAGCAGAAAAAGGATATCTATGTATCATTTGTGTGTAAAATTGTGTCACGAATGTCGTGCGACTAAAACGAAACATGAGAAGGCCAGTTTGTTAGTGATAGTCATGTCATGGACATAGAGTGACTAGTCTAGGTCATAAGAATAGAAGTTGTTGAAAAGGAAAGGATAGTGTTGTACTCCAATTATTCGAGCCACAACAAAGAATATCAATGATAAAAATTAAAGAGGTAATTTAATCCGCTTGAGATTAAATCTAATTAATACCAAATAAATTTAGATTAACCTTGAGATTCCAAAAAAAACCATATACTAAAACTAGGGGCTACCCAACTTATAAAAATTAAGTTGGTATCAGAACTAAAGTCATGGTCCTACCAACAAGATTTCTGGAATGGCCTATTTCCAAATAAGGATACAAGAATTTTAGGGTCTACTATCCGTAATCAAATATTCTCTAAGAGGACCTAGATATTATCAGGGTGCTATTGGTCGATAACTCTATAAGGAAAATTGCTATCAAAATAATATTGCTTCTATAATTCATGTCTTCAACAAAACAAAAAAATAATTTTGTCGGGTATAACTAGGGCAAGGTGGTACAGAGGCTTCGATCATCGCATGGCATTATTGACGAAGGAAAGAATCAAGAAAATCATGAAGAAAAGGAATCTTCAGACCAAGACAAGAGAAATTTATGATATGTCTAGGGAGTACGGTCACAAGGTTGAATAAGGTACGATTAGACAAGTATCTAGAGAATCAAGTCATAGTGACTAGATCAGGGAATTAGAAATAGAACAGAACTGATACCTACGGTGAGATGGATATTAACACCATGAAGAGAGTACTAACCAAGAGATTAATTTGCTACTAGGGTACGACTAGGAAGGACAGAAGGATCTACTAAATTATTATAATTAGAAGGATCGTTGTTGCAAAAGTATGAGGCTATATATGCAAAACAAGATAAGAATTTGATAGAAAGGATAGGAATGCAGTCGAGGGAGTAATACAACTAATCCTTAAACTCAATAATATATTCTTATAAGTTATATTCTCTATAACCTCCCTCATACTATTGGCAACATATATACTTCTGGCTATAGGTAAATAATATACGATTTTTACAACTTTGTCTACCTCGTATATTCCTAACTTAGTAGGTAAGGGTCAAGGCTAAACTAAGAATGTACTTAGGTCTATCACTCATGGCATACTATTCGCTAAGAAAATTCTTCAATACTTGTCTAATCTTTAATTGGAATGTCTACCCATTTTAACTTACCATATTCTATTGTCTATCTCTTTGTACTGTTGTTCGTCTAGTCTCTGCTATATAAAACCTATATTTCTCACGAGAATCTTCCAGCTAGGCTACCCTATTACATAAGCATGATGTCATGGTTATCTCCTTGAGTGAAAATTCTTCGAACTCAATGAGATGATAAGATTTCTATATGAGCTTGGGTCTAATCTTGATACAAGTATTATCGAACTATTTTATTCATAATGAGGATCTCTAATCATATCTCCTAGAGTCTTCCATAAGGTTGGTCCTACTTTTATTTAAGGAGCTACGACTAATTCTAAGGTTCAACTGGGTATTCTCTCAAATTTTACCCATAGTGGTCTCAGTCATTATGGAATTTTCATATCTATCCTGGCCAATCTTTACGAATGGTAAAGCTTATAACCCAACTCTAATTGTTTTAAGTAAATAGTGTGAGTCATAATATCAATTGATAAGGAAAAATTCTCTATTAAGGCTGATTCTTATATAACTCCAAGCTATCACCTCATTCTAGTAGTCTGCTTAGTCATCAATCTTACTCATTTCTAACTTAGATAACTCTTCCTATGAATTATTCTACCACACTGCTTATATCCTACAAAAAATATATAACTAAAAGTCAAGCACGAGTGTTCGTTCTTCCGAAATAAGAAAGTACGAGAATCAATGGTAGGGATTCAAGAAAGGTATCATCGACTATAATTTTTGAGTTTCAAAGGCATTATTAGAAATCAAAAGAAATTTTAAGCAATTATGGATTAAAATCCTAACAACCATATCCTAACGTAGGCTCGCTCAGTACCGTATCATAATTGAGACGATTTAATTAGGACCTGTATGGGCTACCATAAAAATATGTCATATCCCAGTCCCAAAATACGTAGGACTAGGAATACGTAACATGCCAGCTACGTATTCGACCAGACTCTGGTCCAAATCAAATATGTATAAGCTGTATAATAAGGATAACTATCTAGGAGTCCTAAAAATACTATCTAGGAATCCTAAAAATATCTATGTCACAATCCACATAAAGAACAAAATATCAAAAATAAACTACATGTGCTAAAGTCGGTCGCCCAGTAACACATAAGCTCGAATAGACTCGAGAAAGGAATATGAGTCTATAAAACTAGGCTACATCAGCAGATGAATAAATAATATGAATAAATACCCATAACTCTGGTAGAAATGATATAAGTACCTGGCACCAATGCCCGGATGACAAGCAACGCACATCAGCAACTCCAAAGGCTCCATAACCGTCTATGCTACAAAAATTGGCAGGGGACCAGGTCCACAGAGGGACGTAACAAGGTACAAGAAAAAGCATGCCAAATTAAAATAGTATAATGCCACATACTCAAGGGTAAACTATTGTAACCATCTAAGTGATATACACGTGAGAACATCACTTGTACTCAGGCGAAACCACTATAGGCTCTGTGTTGGGGAGCCCATAGCAGCAAGTAATATCTCGTAGGGCCAGTAAATGTGCCAAAGATCTGGAACAGAGTCTAAGCACCTCCAGTAACATAGTATATATATATATATATATATATATATATATATATATATATATATATATATATATATATATATATATATATATATAAACATAATTAGCATGTAGTATGATGGTGTCTCTCCCCACCCAATGTAACCTCACATCTCATGTCCATGATGTCTCATATCCATAACACGCAAGATCATGACCTTTAGCTAGTACAACGAGTCATAATGATATCTATATAATATGCAAGTCTCATATCACGAATCATGTAAGCCTATAAAGAATCACCATGAATAACTCAAGAAAGATTATGTCATATGAAATAGTGTCAAGTGTCCTACGGTATGACGTGCAAGACTACAAGCACGTAAAAATAGGATCGTGGTATCAACTCTCTAAGTGACATTACTCGACTCCGCGTACAACGTCGATACCCGAATCTTGTTCGGACGCTAAGCAACGTCTCACGGTCCTAGGTTGAGCAGGAATATCACAAGAATATATATATATATATGGAAAGAAATATAAGCAGATAATATAACAGGATCTACTGCTAGTTTGGCAAGGTACACTTATCTGGATTCTGGATATAGCAAGGTCCAAATAGCTAGCTCAAAGCGTCAACAGCTCCCGAAAAGGTAGAATCCATAGAACGTCTCCGGTTGCTACAACAGACATCACCAAAGTTTCTAAAATATAAGAAATAGCTAGGATTGATGACCCATAAGTCTAATTTGGATACTGGGACAAAAATGGCAGTTTCGGGTCAAAGTGGGGTCCACAAGTGGCCCACTTTGCACCAAAAAGTGTGTCGGAGATAAAATTTACCAAATTTAGCAAACTTAGTGTCTACGAGTCCAGAACGAGGATACGATCTCAACGGAATGTCCAAAATTGGTTTCCGGTGAGCCGGTCACAAAAATGCCCGTCAAGTGGAACCATGGGACCCACAAAATGGTGTTTCGCTAACGTTCTTAGAATCGAACCAAACTTGGATCACAGGACCAGCGTAACGTTGTGAATCCGATGGCACAAGTTTCGTTACGAAATAACAAGCACACACGAAGTTATGACAAGGTATCGGAATATGCCGATACGGTATTTTTTTACGGATACGCGTTGATTCCGACGTGCACACACGTCCAAATCAAGTTCTGCAAAATCATATATGTCCGTATTTACGTTACGCACCATTCGGTATAATTTGTACACGATGTAGTCACCTCGTTTGGCGGAACACACCCCGTATCGCGAGATTTTGGATTTTTGAAACCAAGTTTTTAGTCAATTTCAACGATAAATTAACAATAATATAAAATAAATTAAAATAAACTATTTAAAGATATTAAAACTTGATTATGTTGTCTTTAATGTAAAAAAGAAAATTTGAGTTTTGGTTCACTGGTTTGAATGAAAACGACTTTGGAAAATAGGGTGTTGGGACAGTTTTAAATGATCCTGAAATCAAGTTTTTTCTTAATTTTGGATTGCAATTTGTGATCAACAGGAAATAAAATAAACTAAACTATTTAAAAAAATTGAAGAGAGATAGGTTGTGGATATACCAGCAAAGATGGAACGTAAAACGGACGAGTGAGGAGTAAAAAAACTCCGCGCGAAGGAAAGGCCGCAGCTGCCTATGCGCGTACGCGCGCTGTAGGCCGTGCAGCTGCTGCTGTGTGCCTGCTATGCGTGTGGCGGCGCTGTATGCGGTGGTTCTAACCGGGGGCGATCATCGTGGGTGCTGGTGCTGGTGGCAGTGGTGTGGTTTAGGATTAGGGTTTTATGCATTGATATATATATATATATATATATATATATATATATATATATATATATATATATATATATATATATATATATATATATATATATATATATATATTAGAGAGAGAGGGATCGAAAAGGTGGAGGGGTCACGATTTCCTGCGGTCGGGGTGTTAGGTAGAGGGTTTAGGTTTGGGGTTCGGGTAGAGGGTTTTAGGATTAATGAGTTTGGGTTTAGTTTTTTTTTTCTTTATTCTCTTATATATATGGATATATATTTATACAAAAATAGGTTTGTACATGAAATAAATTATAAAAAAATTTATACTTTAAAAATACTTTTACATTCAAAAATTAGTTTTCTAAATTATTTTTATTACTAAAATTTAATAATATTTATACAAGTTATCAATAAATTATATATTCTAATCAGCTAAGTAGAATTCTAAATTTTAAAATATTAAAAAGATAAAATTTAAATAAAAATTTGGGTGTTTACACAAGTTCGTAGCCATATCATCAAGAACCCAACCAAGGAAGCTTTGTCAGACAATGGTTGGGTGCCTTAGTAGAAATAACTGAAGGTGTCAACAGAACTACCGAACCCTTCGCCGGTTGTGGAAGTTCTCTTGGTGCCACGCACTTGGTCGTCAACTTCCCTCTGAGTTTTGGGGCTCCGAACGGTGACCTAACACGAAGCTTTAGTACTAAAAAGGTAACTAGTCAAGACCTTGATATGGGGTAAGCTCCCCTCCGAGCTCTTGTCCTTCTTCTTGGAAATCTGCTGGCAAGTACTATAGTGGCACAACACTTCCCGGTATACGACGAGAAATCTCGAATATTGCTGCTCCAATTCCTCAAATTCTTTGTTAGATGGGGTGTACTCCTCATATGGTTTCTCATCCCCGGGCAACCGTGAGACATCGTACATCTCATGAAGGGTGAGCCCCATCTCCTCGCCAGGAGTAAAGAAGGTCCTGGTGCGGCAGTTGTACATCTCGACCAAGGTCACGAACAACTTCGATTTCTTTTCCAAACCATAACAGGAACCGCGAGATATCGTACATCTCATGAAGGGTGAGCCCCATCTCATAGACGGGGTGTACTCCTCATATGGTTTCTCATCCCCGGAAAACCGTGAGACATCGTACATCTCATGAAGGGTGAGCCCCATCTCCTCGCCAGGAGTAAAGAAGGTCCTGGTGCGGCAGTTGTACATCTCGACCAAGGTTACGAACTACTTCGATTTCTTTTCCAAACCATAACAGGAATCCTTTATGACGTAATAGAGGTTGGACTCCTTCAAGATCTGCTCATACTCCTCTAACACTCACATAGTTAGGCCAATCCAAGAAGGTAAATGATACACCCAGTTGAGTAGGCTCACTCTTCCTCGGGGATAGGACCCCTTGGGTGCAAGTTGGTTTAAAAAAGTGCCAGCTTCATAAAAATGGACATTCGGCCCCATCTCACTCGTGAAGGAGCCAGGTTCCAACCCTTGAACGGAATAAGAGAACGATTCCTTGGTCGCCGTCGCTTTCTTCAGCTCAGAGTTAAAACGGATATGGCCGACTTGGGTTCCCTTTTGGTCTGGAGTCTGGTTACCCAACATCTTCCTCTGAAGAGGCACCATACTAAAAGTAGACAAGGGCAGATGGCACTCCATCATGGGTATATGAACCTTCGTCCCGTTGGAGAAGAAGTCCCAGCTCTTCTTAATCTTCACTACCTGGGGGTCCGAGACAGTGAGAGCATCCCCAAAAAGGAAGATCGGCTTCAAAATATATTTGCCTTTTTCGCCTTCGATCGTCCCGGAGTTCAGTTGGCTAAGCAAATAGAATGAGGACTGACCCGCTATTAACTTCAGCCTCGTCTCAGAATGATTCTTGTTTGTCTGTGCCCGGATATTGGCCACTATATGATCAAGCCTAATACCCAAGGCATCCTGGGCCCGCCCAACCAGCACCTCCCCTGAAGGAACCACGGGTAAAGTCACTACAATATCAAACGCAGAAAGACAGTTAGATGCCATACAGCCAAATCATGGATGGTCCATGCGATAAAGTCATGAAGGGTACATGCAGCCAAGTCAAGACCTCCATGCGGCCAAATCATGGAGGGTCCATGCGACCAAGTCATGAAGGGTACATGCGGCCAAGTTAAGACAAGACCTCCATGCAGCCAAATCATGGAGGGTCCATGCGACCAAGTCATTAAGGGTACATGCGGCCAAGTCAAGACCTCCATGCGGCAAAATCATGGAGGGTCCATGCGACCAAGTCATGAAGGGTGCATGCGGCCGAGTCAAGTCTCGTGCACACAGACAAAAGAGACTTGTGCGTAAAGAATGCGACATGGTCATATGGAAGGATCCGCATAGCGGACCTCATGAAACTGTCCATATGTCCAAACTTCTCCTCCAACCCTTACCTTTGATAGGCACCTGAACGTCTGGATGAAAGGTCGGTGCCTCATCCTCAGCTATAGACGAAGAAGCAGGGTGCTTCCCATTGTCGACGACCTTCTTGGCCTTTGACGAAGAAGATGGAGCTTTAGGGGCCATGACGATTAGTCGGAGAAGACGGTCGAAACAGTGGAAGTAGCAGAGACAAAGGGGGAAAAATCTCAGAAAAATAGAATATTCTCTCTCCTCCTCCAGACCCCTACTTATAGGCCACTAAAAGACAAGATTAACTCCTTAAAATTATTGCGCTCCACTGTTATCAAATAATAATGGCTGACGGTTGAGTTTTTGGGACGACCTTATCCTTTACAGTCGTCCGCTTGGGATCCGCGTAAAGAGCCAGCTTAAAATCCGAACAGAATCCACTCAAGGGTCAGAGAAAATTTGGCAACAAATGACTTGATAGCCTGGCGGCATACGTCCATGCGGTATAACGTTCGTGCCACCTAAACGCCCATACGGGCAATAGCGCACCGTCCATTCTTCTTATTCAAAGTATTTCAAACTTATCAGTTTAAAAACTTTGAAGGGGGTCTTATAGAAGCATAGAAAATACGGATTCATGCGGCCAGCAACCATGCGTCCCACGACAAAGCTTAGCAGAAATTGGATCACATAGTCACAATGTAGCCCAAAAAAGCTATATTCATGCGGTCCAAACAGCCGAAGCAAACCTTGGCCACAGATGGACATGACATGACATCCTGAAGACCGGATCAAGTCTGACACAGAATCCTGACAGGAAGGATTCTCTGAACGCCTCGAAAGACGAAACCTCTCCAAAAGACAGAAGTCTCAAGGAGTTGGCAGTATAATGTGTACAACACGACCAAAGATTCCATGCAGCTCTGACCCATGCGTCTCTGGCTGCCATACAGTCCATGGTTCCCAGACTCCATGCGTCCCATACGTTTCTTGCCGCATGCGTCCCAAACTTTTTGCGCTCCTTGCGTCCCAGAATCCATGCATCATATGCATCTCTGGCTACCGTGCAGTCCATCCATCCTAGATTTCATGTGTCCGATGCGTTTTTGGCCGCATGAGTCCAAAACTCTATGCATTTTATGCATCCCAAACGCCATGTAAACCAAATCTTGTTGTTACAACTGAAGTGATTCTCTCCTACCAAATAGCGGCCATGCGTCTATTTGACCAAGTCGCGCCTACAATAGTTGAGAACCGCCCAGATACTCAGCAAACAATAAAATCTCAATAAATATCCATATGGCAGCGGGGCCCGGATTCGCGTGCATGGCTATAGCTCCCTTATGTTAAGAAGGGACACATGGGAAACCTCCACCATCCATGCGGCCCAAAATCTATGCACTCACAAGAATGGCTATAAATAGTAGGGTACCGCATCCGAACAAAGGGCTAGCTGGCTATCTACGAATCTGCACTCAAGCAAGAGAGAAGAGCTTTTGTATCGGATCGTCCACGGAGTAAAGAGATTTTCTACACTCTTAACCCTCCATCATCACCCTCCAAAACATAAATTTTGTACTTAGACTGTCTGTTTAGGACTCCTCTCTGTACTCTCTTTAGTTTGTTCAATTAAATCAAGTTTCTTTTCATATTTTCGTATATAATGGCAAACAACCATCTCTGGAGAATGCCATATAGTACCTAACACAACAAAGTGCGTTATTCTCCAGAAGCAACAAAGTGCGCCGGTAAAAAAAATTACCAAAGTGTGCCAACTCTGCAATATCTGCAAAGTGTGCCAACTGGACTATTTAAGTAGCGTACATTTTTGATGACTTACAGACCCATCCAAAAGTGTCACCAAGTAGGATTGGCATACTTCTGAAAGAATTGACATAGTACAAAATATACGTAGGAGTAGAATAGTGCACCCAGAGTACTCAACATATCTTGGCGCACTTTCTAAAAAAATTATGAAACACACACAAGTGCACTCACTAGAACTTTGCTTATGCGACAAGGGTTCCCTGCGTACTTTTTGTATATATTCTCAGCCCAACTTTGCATTCTTCGACTTGCTGTTCTCGGGCTCCATAAGCAACAATACAAGAAAATCAAAATCATCATGAAGACAAGTTCTAAGTATTAAGCAAATGAAACCTATCAAGTAATTAAACAAGTTATACTAAGAATCAAAACAAGATCCGTGGTTATTCTTTCGGTTGGCAAGATGTACTTGTCTACGGTCAAGTTCTAGCCTAATTCTACCAAGGTTACCCACGGCCAAGGCCAAGCTCGGCTACTCTCGGTGAGGGCTAAAGAAGTGAAGAAGAAAAGAGAAATGAAAGAAAAAAAGTAAAGAAAAAAGAATATGATTACTTATATAGCCAAGAGATTGATTGTAGACCATTGGATCATAATCCATGCCTCTCAACCGGGTTCATCACAGCCACCCACCAAGAAAATCAAGGAACCAAAGGTCCAAAGCTAAGAAAAACTTACAAAAATAACCTAAACAATGCATGAACGACATAAAGCAAGATGTAAGCAATTAAATAATAAGCAAGCTATACATGTATAATACGTGTATATCGGGTACGAATATTAGAACAGTGAGATGAGTCTCACAGGGTCATGCCAATAAATCCAGCACAACATGATTCCTAATAGCCAATTTAAAAAATAAGTGTGCACAAAGCAAGGCAATAAGAATACCGACAACCGATGTATCTAGGTATCCTCTGTGAGGCACTCCAGTCCCGGAACTCTCTTCAGCTTTAATCCACTATTATCAAAATAGTTATACCAATAGCTTTGATTTGGAGTTCGTCAACTTCTTACACAAGAGCTTTGATCCGAAGGCTTTTCGACTTCACACAAGCTTTGATTAGAAGGCTTGCACACTTCAATCTCTTTACAAGATATGTTTTGATCTTTCACAACAAATATGAAGATCTCACTTTTACAACTCAAGAACACTCTAACACACTTTGTGGATTGGCAAGTGAAAGTTTTGGAATTATTGTTTGTGGATTGACCTTTGGTAGATAGAAAATTTTAGGCTTAAAAGGATCAACCTTGAATGAAAGGGTTCGAGGCTATTTATAACCAAGGCACTAAAAAGAACAAATATTGTAACTTTCAGTGTGCAGATAGTATACTGCCGGTATACTATAGTATATCGTTGGTATACTGTTCTACAACAGTAACGATTAGAAAAATAGACGTTGGATGCATTAATGGTGCTGGAATATGACCTTAGATTGTTATGGGTGATGAAACAGTATACCGACAGTATGTACCAGTACACAGTCGGTATGTCAGTTGGCTCGATAGAGAGCATATGTTATATAAAACATATATACCATAGGTATGGACCAATATATCGTCGGTATACTGTTCAGTAGGCTAAAAATGATCCTGAATTATTTTGTACCATAGCTTTCGATTTTGCCATCCATTTTTTGTGTTTACAAATATTTCTAAGACATAATATAGACTGTAGAAAGACTATGGTAGGTGCAAGTTTTTTCATAGTCTTAAATGATGATGGTATGGCTTGGCTGCTTCACTTGTAAGAAGACTTTTTCCTTGACGACAGTAGACCAAAGATAAACAGATTATAAAATTTGTATACCTTTCGGGGACTTCGCCCCGAACCACCACGGCAGATGCTGCCCCCTCGACCTTCGTCCGCTGATGATTTAGAAAAATTTTGTGGGATGACGTTGTCTTTGGCCCAACATATTTTTTTTTATTGTCCATGTTTGATCTTGGTTATTACTTTTCTGAAAATACATGTTAGACAAAAAAAGCGATACATATAGTAGCAAGTATGATACATTTAATGCATATTAAGACAATGCTTATGATTATTAGTGATATCATAATGCTAAACTTAAGCGATTAGCCACAATAAAAAATTATAATTAGAACATTGGACTAACATAATATTCCCATAATTTTTTTATAGTTAAAATATTACTATTAATACTTCTAACTTTTGAATGTGACATTTGTGTCGGTGGTTATTCATTTTTTACAGGATAACTAGCATAATAATTATTTTTAAATTTACTATAAATATTGTAACAATGTTCTGAAAGATTTTCATAATGTTGGTTGGGATCCATACAATATAATTTATAATTTATAATTTATAATTTAAAAAATTAATCAAATTTTAATATCAAAATTAACTAATTCTAAATAATGAAACAAATTACTTAAACTTCAACGCAAAGCCGGATATAGAATTGTTGCTGCTGGATGGTGGTCAATCAAGTTGAAGCCTCTAAATTTTTATATTCTTACAATTTTTATTATATTTCAGTCTCTAGAAAGTAGCTACTTTACCAAATTGCTTGAAAGTATTACAAGAGAGAAAAAAAATTGTTGTGGTAAATTTGGATGAATTAAATTCTATTTATAGACATTTTTGGATGCCAAAAGACCACAAATACACTTTCAACAAAATGATCAAAGTATCCCTTATTAACGTTCAAAAAGAACTAAGATTTGGGGTAGTTTGGTAAAAAATAGTCTTATTTAATAAAATTGTTGTTGAGAGATTTTTTTTTAATAGTCTTCCCAACGTGTTATAATGACGGTAATAAAGTGGGTTTTTTGGTAAAATATTCTCCAAATATTTAATGAGGTTGACCAAGGTGATTCTAGGTTGACCCGGACTTGGGACCGGCCCTGATTGAATCGTCGACCGGATCGGACCGGACATGGTCGGATCGGACCAGGCCGGACCGGATTAACCGGGTTGGAGAGTCGAACCTAGTTCGGATCGTGATTTAGGATTGGACCGAGCCTACGGACCGATGCAATAAACCAGTCCGAACTCGGGTTGCTTGTGGGTCGGACCAGATCGACCCGTTGATCGGACTTGGACTATGACCCATTGTGTTATTTCTTTTCAATCTTTTTTCAAAGAGAGAAAAAATAAAAAATATATATAAGAAGTTTTAGCTTGAATTTGTTTGAATACGAAACGGTTAGCTGGGCTTGAACTCATAAATCGGCTGCGGATTGGATGCATTTCACTTGAGAAAAGATCATGGTGATTCCTTGTACCAGTTGCACAAAAAAAAGAAAAAGAAAAATACATTGAGGTGGGGTTCAATGTAAACTCTTTGATGTTCCAAGTCATAAAGAGGTTTAGTCTTATATTTACTTCATTCCAAATTTAAGCATTATTCATATAAATGATTTATGAAGTCATGCTGATGGACATATACCGATACAAATGAACAAAAGTTTCCCATGTCCCACGGATCCATACCCAACAGTATTCATTGCCTTCAAATAAACTAGTTATTTAAATTAAAAAAAAATCTACTTATTAACATAAAAATAAAAGTGACAAAAATATTCCCATGTTCTCTCCACCCCCCCCCCTCCGTACTTTCTTCCCGACAATCCTTCGGCCACTATTCTGAAATCACGTAGATGGTATTAAGTTAGTACCTATCAAAGTTTAGGATATCAACTTAAAAAATTTTAATAGTTAAAAGTATCATGTTGCAATTTAGTGAATAAATTTTTATATTGGCCAATTAAACACCTAGATATAATGACAAGTGTTATTTGTTGGATAGAAACTAACTAATCATCTAGATATAATAAATAAAAAAAATTCTAAGTTATAGTAGAAAAAAGCATTTTTTTTTATTATTTGTATATTGTATAATTTTATTTTATTTTGTCAAGATCCAGTCCGATCGGAACTAGCCTGGCCCGAAATCTAGCATGTTGTGGGCCACGTGACGGACCAGGTTAGAACTTTACATCCTAGGTCCTCATCCTGCTCGCTTCAGTACATGGGACTGAGAGGTCTGGTTCGGACCAGATCAATTCCACCCAAATTTCGTATCGAACCGATTCGACCCGATCCACTTGACAACTCTACTCCTCACCCAACGTGAAAGACAGATGAGAAAAAAGTTTGGGGTCTAAGGTGCATCTTGGCCACCTAACATCCATCATCTATGAGCACACCACATATGGCCACCTAGAATCAAGTCTCGCAAAAAAAAAAATTTAATATTTGGTCTATATATACTTAAAAAAAATCAAATATAATTAAAATTAGCAAAGTTTTGTTTGAATTTTTTTTACCAAAACTTTGAAAATTAGCCAAAATTCAGTATTGTGAGAAAAAGTTGTTACCACATAGGAATGACAAAATTTTACTTAAAAAATCTTCATCAATACAATTATTAAATTATGAACCTTATGGGTCAAAAATTATAAAAAATATTGTGAAATTGTTTCTATTTCTAGAAAATGACAATATCTTTATCACGATGTCATCAATTATAAATGAAAATATTTTAATCAAATAAAGAAGAGGAGACGAAGTTGGAAAAAAGTAAATATCTAATATTTTTGCATTTGAGAAGACTTTCTTATTTTAATTGTCTTTTGAAAATATTGTTTTGTCACCTGGAAAGATATTGTCTTATGCTTCATGTCACATAGAAATCACAACACAATCACAAGACAATAACGTTAGACAATAAAGATGTTCTAAGGTCAATATATAATGGTCCTCAATCCACTTGTACATTCAATTGTGCATCTTACTTAACACTATATTGTATCAAGACTTTTAATTTAGTTATGAATATAATTAATTTGTTATTTATTGTGCGTACTTCTAGAAGTTTTTTTATTATTATTTTGCCAGCAAAATTTTCAGAACCGAGCAGGTCTTTGATTCGTTGGTTTTATATAAATGTGTATCCCTCATTTCCGGATAAGTTTTTCATGAATATCTCTTGTCAATACGTTCGTTTTCCGTTCAATGTATTATCATGGACCACAAGCGTTGGCCCGCGAATTGGTCCGCACGTCACGTGTCGGATCGCCATTGTGGGTTTTCCCTTTAGCATTTCCGTTTATTTTATTCTATTCCATTTCAGATTGAAAATAAAAAATTTATCAGCATTTGGGTAGGTTAACATCTTCACCTAACTGCCCACTAACAACAGAAATACTTCCAACCAACCTACTCCCCACCAGCAGTGGACTTCTCTGTAGCAACTTGGTGGTCTGTTTGGTGAGCAAAACTCACCCGGAAGTCAAGCAAAAACAGGACAAATCACTGTAAGAAGGGAAGATCCGGTATTTGCTTAGATTTTTGTGAAGTGTAAAAAAAAATGTGATGGAATTGCTTGGCTCGGCTCCACTGTTCATCATTTCCACTTTCGGAAAAAAAAATTTAAAAAGTGTGAGGTGAACTCCTCTCACTTCATTTAAAAAAAAAAAAAATACATGATGGTTGTTAATCAAAATTCAAATGTGTCTTAATCATTGTGTGTTTTGTATTTCCTAACTCTCTAAACAAAATTTGTCTTAATAATTGTGTATTAATTACAAATTAATAATAATTTTGTCGTTTTTTTATTTAATTAAAAAACTCTTTATAGAAATAAATTTATGGAAATAAATTTATTCCGACTATTATGGAAATAAATTTATATTTTATGTCCAATTGTAAACAATTATGAAAATAAATCTATTATTAATAATTAAAATTTTATTCCATACAAAAAATAATAATAATAATGAATAATACTAATTGGAGGGTAACCTTGCCATATTCAAAGTGGAAAACTATATCACTTTCAAACTACCACTTCATTACAAATCAAACATAGAAACTACAAAAAGCTACACCTTTCAACTCACTTCAACAACCATCCAAACGAAAAAACTCATAAAATATGCATACGCATGACGCGCATACACAATGCGTACGCAAACTCTTCACTTCCAATTTTTTTACTTCGTTCCGTTTCGGTGAACCAAACAGCCCAACAGCAAAATGTGGGACAATGATTGAGGTATGCCTCCGGCCCAACAGCAATGTCGAACCAAGCCCATGAAGACCTACGACTTGTACTTGGAGGTGAACATTCGATTTATTCGGTTTCAGCCGAATTGAAATAGTCAAAATCCTATAAATACGCACTTCTAAAAATCCAAAACCGAAATCAAATCGAAATTAACCATAATCGAAATCGAACTGATAATCGATTTAGTTTCTTTGGTTGGACTATGTTTATTGTTTAATAGATCGGAACCAAAGTTAAAATTATAATTAAAAAATATTAAAAAATATAATTTTTGTAGTTTGTTATATTTCAAAGATAGGCTCAAAGTTAATTTAGTTGTTAAATTATCAAAATTGGACTTAAGCAAATATATTTAATTATTATTTTTAAAATATACACAAATATACAATTTTTTATCTTAAAATAAGCATAAAATTAAGAATATTTATATAATTATGTAAATTCTATTTAAATTTCGGTTTTAGACTGAAACTGAAATCCAAATATCGACATCGAATACAAAATTTTAGTATGTTCATAACCGAAATCGAACATTTTTCTTCTTCAAATTGAACCGAATCTCTCGCTCCAAAATCAAATAATGCTCGCCCCTAGGTCCACCCGTTCGAACAACTGTGCAATAACAGATGTAAAGTATCTATGAAAAAGACTCAACTCTTCCTACCAAGATAAAAGGAATAAAATATATTCCTTTCCTCTTAAAGTTTTAGGTATACCTAGTCATTGGAGGCGCAACCAATGAGGACTGCTTCGGTTTATTACGGTTTGAATTTACATTCTAGAGAATATTTCTACATTCATGTAGTAACTCAAAGTGTATATTTCAATATTAAATTTAATTTTTATTAACTTGTGTAGATGAAATATGGTAGTCCATGTATAGATGACAGATGTTTTTCTAGAGGTACAAAGTTCAAATCCTCAAAGAAATATTTATGTTTTTTTTTACTCATTTCTTTGGAATTTCTCTTAGGAGCTAGACCGAGAAGTTGCGATGTTTGCCCTCGTACGGAAGCATGTGGAGCAGCGTGACGCATGTTCGTTGCTCCTGGAGCGTAATTGTCATTTACTGTGTGTGTTTGGAGGGGGGGGGGGGGTACTGCTGTAAGGTCCCACTTAACAAAGAGTTAACTCTATGAATTTATTGTCCGTTATGGGTAGTGGACTGTTAAGGGGGTTTGATTTCCCTATATATTTGATAGTTCTTCTCTTTTGTAAGATAGAACAAGACAAAATATACTACATGAGGAGTTACCAGCGGTTATTCGGAACAACGAAGTGTTACTGAAAATACTTATAATATAAATAAATATTATTTTCCAGAGATTTATAAGAGAAGAAAGAAACAAAAACTAAAATTGTTACCGGCCTCCGGGGAAGTCGTGCACGAAGTACTGCCCTAAGAGTTGATACGAGGTCTATGTGCAGACGTTTCTCGGAAGCTCCTAGTGGTAAAATTTCCTGACTACCGGGTTCTTTTCGTTGCACACAACTCGGAGAGAGAGAGACCAAACTTAGCTCTGCCCAGAGCAAGGATTCATAAAACATAATGGTTTGAGAGAAGAGAGAGAGAGAGAGAGGTTTCACGTAGGAGAGTTTTCTGTAAAAAACAGAAGAAGAAGGAAGAGACCACAGTATATAGGCAGTCCCAAGACACAGCCAATGGACAGGACGGTAAAGGCTTATAAACAGGTCATTAAGGAACAATTTTAAAAAAGGAAAGAAACGTGGAGGAAATATGTCAAATGAGCTGTTACAGAAGCTGTCACTAGGTTCAATGAACCTGGACATATAGCCTCAACGTTCAAAATTTGAATAAGCCAAATGGGTTCAAAAAATAAAGAGCAGCAAAAATTTTTTTGGATCCCAGCCCGAACCCGAAGAGCAAATTGGATCGGCATTCGGCGCCCATAGGTGTGGGTACGTACCAGCACCCGTTACGCGCGCCGAACTGAACCGAGCCGAGTCGGGCAACGGCGACGGCGCGCGCGTGTGGCCCAAGGGGTTCCCCACACAACATCTTTAAGAAAGCAATGAAGAGGAACTAATATATACACACAAGGAGGAGTTGGCCCATCCGATGTAGGACTAAAGGAAAGAAGGAAGTTGAGCTTTTGCTCAAACAAAGCTAACAATCTCCCCCCCTCCCAAAAGGTCAAGTTCCGAAATAGAAGTGACAAAGAAATTAAGAAAGGTAGAGTTTCTGGGCAGGTATATACTATGCATAGATGAGATGGACTATAGCCATGAATCTCACTTAGTGACTATTGTCTTTGTCTGAAGAAGTGCTTGATGGACCATGCCTTGAATCAGACTTCTTTCACCAGATTTAGAAAAATAGCACACATAGTACGCTAGAGTTTCTGGGTCTAACGGGTGACGCTTTTGGTTGGCCATGCGCACTAATTCCAAATTTCTGAGAGTTGTCTGGGATCGCCCTGTCCTATAGTCGCAGCCTTCACGACCTCTCATATAGGTAAGTCCTTAAGGGTTGGTGATAGGTTTCAACCACGCATATCAGCTTGGACCTATTAAGAGTTTTAAAACTTATCCTAACCATATCACTCAAGAACACTGTCACCATAGGGATGGGGAATCATTGTACGCATGTACAGCCACTTGGGCAATATAGAATAATATTTTAATCTCGGGTCAGTGTTCCATAAAAGTCACCTAAGTCCAGCTTGTTCCTACCCAATGAACCAGCTTCTTGGGATCTCCAGTTAGAGTCGATTGGGTTGCCACTGCTGGTGACTTTACTTATGGGCTTAACCCCATCCCCCTCGATTCTAGGATCAAAGTCCTAGACAGACCCTTCGTCAAGTGGTCTACAAGATTCTTTTCTGACTTTATATAGTCAAGAACCACATATTTGCCCAATATGCTCTTTATAGACTTAAAGCGCAGCTGCAGGTGCCTGTTCATCTTAGCATTCACAGAATCATGCTTTAGTAGTTCCATAACAGATTTATTATCATAGTTTATAGAAATTGCAGGAACATGATTAATAGAAACAGGTATATGCATAATAAGGTTTCTTGGCCATTCGGCTTTTGTGCATGTAGTGTCCAAGGCTATCATTTCAGAGTCCATTGTACTCCTAGCAATGATAGTTTGTTTACATGAGCCCCAAGAGATTGCAGCTCCTCCTAGAGTGAAAACATATCCAGTAGTAGATTTTACATCATGTGAGTCAGTTATTCAGTTTGCATCTGAATAACCTTCTATTATATCAGGGTGTCTAGTATAGTGCAACATATAATCTAGAGTACCCCTAAGATATATAAATACTCTTTCTAATTCTATCCAGTATAACTGATTTGGGTTACTAGTATATCTACTTAGTCTCCCAATAGCAAATGCAATATCAGGTCCGGTCATGTTTGATATATACATGAGAGAACCTATCATCTGAGAATATCTATGTTGTTCCATAAGAGAACCCTCATTCTTCTTTAGAACAAAACTACTGTCATAAGGAGTAAGGGCAGGTTTCTTATCAAAAAACTCAAATTTTCTTAGCATTTTCTCGATAGAGTGTGCTAAGGATAGAGTATAGCCCTCCTTATATTTGGACAGTTGTATGCCTAGAATCAAGTTGGCTTCACCTAGATCTTTTATATCAAACTGGCTGGATAAATAGTCATTGGTATTAATAATCAATTCAAGTGATGATCCAAAAATAAGGTTGTCATCTACATACAAACATAAGATGACACAACTTTCATCTAAAATTTTGGATTATATACATTTGTCATACTCATTTGGCACGAAACCATATTCTGAGATGATTATGTCAAATTTGTTGTGCCATTGTTTGGGAGCTTGCTTTAGACCATAAAAATATTTAACTAATCTGCAAACTTTATATTCTTGGCCTTTAGTAATAAAACCTTCAGGTTGCTCCATGTAGATTTCTTCCTCTAGGTCCCCATTTAGAAATGATGTCTTTACATCCATTTGATGGATTAGCATATTATGAATAGATGCTAAGGCTAGAAGGGTTCTGATAGAGGTGATCCTAGCTACAGGTGAGTAGGTATCAAAATAATCTAATCCCTTTTTCTGGGTAAAACCTTTGGCTACTAATCTAGCCTTGTATTTCTCTATGGTATCATCGTCTCTAAGTTTTTTTTTGAATATCCACTTACAGCCTATGGGTTTACTACCTAAAGGTAGGTCTGCTAGAAACCAAGTATTATTCTCCATGATGGAGTTATACTCACTGTTAATGGCTTCTTTCCATAAAGGAGCATCAGGAGAAGATATTGCTTCTTCATAAGTTGAGGGACCACCCTCTATCAGAAAGGTGAAGAAACCTTCTCCTAAGTTCTTTTCAATTCTTTCTCTTTTACTCCTTCTAGGTTCTATATTTTGCTTGGGTTGTGAACTAGATATTTGAACATGAGAGCTGGTGGACGGAGTAAGAGAGAGATTGGAGGGAGAGAAAGAAATTCTATCTTTAAAGGGATATATATTCTCAAAGTAAACTGCATCTCTTGCTTCTATAGTAGTATTGTTAGAGATTTTATTTACTTCTGAGTGAGTAACAAGAAATCTGTTGGCATTGCTATCTATGACATATCCTATGAATACAGCATCTACAGTCTTAGGTCCAATCTTCCTCTTTTTAGGTTCATGAATTCCTACTTTAGCCAGACATCCCCAAACTTTGAGATAATGGATCCTAGGAGCTCTACTTTTCCATAATTCATAGGAAGTCTTATCATTAGACTTACTAGAAATTCTATTAAGGATGTAACAGGCCTATAATAAAGCTTTTTCCCACAAATTATCGAGAGAACCTGAGATGAGGAGCATGGCATTCACCATGTCTAACAGAGTACGATTCCTCCTTTCAGCAACTCCATTGGACTGTGGTAAATATGGAGCTGTGGTAAATATGGAGCAGTTACCTCATGGATTATTCCGTGTTCTTCACAAAAATTAGTCATATCATTTGATGTATACTTGTCACCCCCACTTTTTGGATTAAGGGTATTTTCATCTTTCCGTAATTAATGTGTAAATAATTTGCATGATATTAATTATAATTAAATAATTAAGGATGATTATTGATTGTTGCAATTTATCGCTGCTTCGATAATTTGGACGCGACATGCGAATAAATTCATTTCCCCTTCATGTATATTTTTCTATAATTTTGGGACTGTGGGAGTGCAACATCAATCACTTTTAAACCATGGCCTCCAAACCTTAGACCCATGAAATTCTCACAATTTCATTAAACCCATTCGAAACCTAACCCATTGGACTATCTCCAAAATAAGCCAAGGCCTTTACCTAGAGTGGACCAAGACAATATAATTAGGTCAACCCGAGTCTATATATATATGTATATATATAGTATTCCCTTCCCTTTTATTTCTTCCCATCTAACCTAGCTACAACCGACATTCCCTTCCCCTTGCTCCCGCCGGACCTAGCGAACTTCATCGACTCTTCCCCTTCCACGACTCATCTTCCCATCGGCAGAGAGCTGGACCCGCTGTTCCTGAGCGTCGGACGACGCTGCACAGAGCCGAACCCAATGCACCGCTGAGCGTCGGACCCCCGAGCGCTGCACCCCGAGCGCTGCACCCCCGAGCGCCGGACCCCCGAGCGCTGCACCCCGAGCGCTGCACCCCCGAGCACTGTACCCACCGCCGAGCGCTGTACCCGCTGCCGAGCGCTATACCCGCCCCGACTGAGCGTCAGACCACGTCGACAGAGCCGCCCGACAACGCCGCACGCCGCTGACCTCGCTGAACCTGACCGGAGCAGCCTTCGACTCGACGACGCCGCGACACGCACGTCTCAATTCCGCACGCAGGTTCGAGTTCCTTCTTGCTTATACGTGTGCGCATGCATATAATTCCCTTGGAGACCTTCGCACTTGTTATGTTGAATACTGGCATATAGATACATAACTTGGTGCGTACATAAGTACGTATTAGTATTAGTATTGGTATACGTATATGGTTATTACGTGTACATTGATATGTATATAACCCTAATGTATGCAACCCAAGTTAGTATACATATATATATATATATATATATATATATATATATATATATATATATATATATACAGAGTACATGTATAAAAATAGGATTAAATGTGTTTCAGGTATATATATATATATCTCCCTAATACGTGTTTAATATAGATATAAGGCATAAATTCTATTTAAAGCATATGTATATACATATATCTACTATAATTATAACCCATAGAAATTATGTATATGTTAGATCACTTTATGTGGAGGACTTGGAAGTGACCACGGATACCCCGTAGGTACATCGGCATGTGACCCCTAGCGTAGCCCATTGAGATCATAATGTTGAATGTGTGCTAGAGTAATGTCTGATACAGTATTATATTTATGATGCATCTATAGGACTGTTGGATCATTCAGACGATACCTGGGAACCCGGACAGTGGTATTGCCAGCTAAGGACCACAGGCGAGTACATTCTCTGACAGTTTCTATTATGTTGATTATCTCTATAATTCTTGTTGTATAGCGTACATGACTCTGACACTGTTCTTTACACGAGTTGGCATCATCGAGACCTGTCACGAGGAGTCGTGATTGGGATCCATCGTGCTAGCTGGGGGAAATGGGGAAGTATTAGTAGTTATGTGATCATACCCCTTACATGCAGCATTAGCTCACCCACATCTCACGTCGGTGCAGCCTTACCCTTACATGCCTCATCACTGTTACATTCTGGTTAGCCTGACCTGTTGGGGATGATCGCTAATCCATGTAATAAGTCATATAACCCAAGCCGATCACATGATATACTGATGTTTCACACACTTAGATAGATGATTCTTGATATGTATCTTGATAGATTGATCTTGTATTTTCACATATTCTAGTGGTTGTTCTTATACACACTTACATACCAGTTCATTGTTCTTGCGTGTACTAGTAGTTTTATTCATTGTCAGATGCTATTGATGATGATGTTCCAGTATCTATTTCCTGCATTCTTTATTCCAGTATTTCTTATTTCCAGTTATTTCATATCTGTCTTGTATTTCTTTACACTGTGTTATAGTTTTGTCAATATATGTGGAACTGCTGTTAGAGGTGTATTTTCGTTCCAATCCTGACTGGATATTTTTTTCAGAGAATCTTGAGAATTTCTGTACCACGTACTACGAACCAGGTATAGACGCAGACTATGTACCAGAGATCCTAGAGGAGACCATGCTTCTAGATGAGGCTTTGCCTTCAGCTACCTAGATAGTATTTATTTTATGCTTGAGACTTATGAAGGATATTTCAGTTTATGTTTAGACTTATGTTAAGTTTAATTGGAGACTTGTGTTGGACAGTTAGACTGTGAGTTGTCTTTATGTTTGAGACATGGTGTTTAACTATGTTATTTCTTTTATCTTTTATCGTGCCTTATAGTTGTGGTGATTGAGTTATATTGTGAGATCATGGAGATGTATATTATTGACAGGTGTTTAGTTATCTAGTATTACTGTGACCTTGACAGCGTTCTACCGCCGATACTGCGGCGTAGGCTGGACGTACCCACGCTCTCGTGCACCTATACCGGGTGCGGGTCGTGACACGTTTTTAGTGGTGGCCCATGCAGGTCTAGTCTCGCAAGTTATGCGATACCGTAGTAGTACGACAACTTAGTTGTACTGCTGCGAGCCTGTGCTAGGATATAGGGAATAGGATCTAGGATGAGAATATGCTTAATCACACTAGGAAATTCTGAACTTCATATTGCTATTCTAATGGATTGCTTCCTTTAGCACTTTAGTGTCCTTTCTTGATAATATCATATCTATAACCTTAATTGATTCTTTGATCTATATTCAGGATGTCACCGAATACTAGATCCATGAGAATGGGAGCAGCCAATTCAGAAAGGACTGCCACCTCTCAACCTGACGAACAGATACCTGAAGATTCTCCTACATCTCCTGTTCGTGTGGGAGTGTCTGCAACTAACGGGATTCCTCCTCCACCTATACAGAGGATTGCCCCAACTATGACAGACAACCTTCCACCACCACCGATTCCCGGAGGAGTACCCGCTGACGGGGCACAGATGTTCGCACTGATGCAGGGCATGCTAGAGGCCCAGAGAGTAACAGCAGAGGCTCAGCGTGTCCAAGCTGAGGCTCAGAGAATGCAAGCAGAAGCACACCAGGCGCAGACCGAACTAATGAGAGAGAGCATGGAGAATGCCCATCAGATGACTCTCCAGGCTGTGGAGAGAGTAGCACAACAACCGCAACATCAAGGTCAGCAACAACAGAGGCCCGGTACCATAGTGGACTTTAAGAGGATGATGCCTCGAGAGTTCAAGAGAAGCTGCTAGTCTTTTCCTCCCGGCACGGTCGCCTTCTTACAGGGCACGAACGGGAGCCTTTCTTTCCTAAGCTTGAATGTGGCGAGAAAGGAATATGCCTGAAAGTCTTTCTTCTTTTAATGTCCACAGATCTGCCGGAGGAAGGAAGCCAGGGAGACTTAGCATCCGATTATCGCCATATACCATTTTTGGGAGGTGTGCATGAAGAGGAATTCCATGTAGGCAGCCTCACTTCGCTCGCCTTCTTTCCTTGTTTTGTTGCACTCATTCACTCCGCAATTCCCTAAAGGGGAAGAGAGAGTCAAAAGGGTGTTCTCGTGTTGCGATGAGCTCTCCCCTCGACCGGGAAGGGAGAAGAAAAGTCGATCGGCTATGCGACACCTCTATCTTATCTGGTCTATCTTCCGGACCTAGCATTGCTGTCAAAAAAAAGCTTTGCTGGCACAATGACTCTTGGTATTACAGCTGAGTAATAATGTCTTCCCATTGCGCGGAGCGCCCTTAGTTAAAATATTATAAAAAACCTTCCTATTCCAATGCTTGAGAGCTTCTTTAACTCTTTTTTGTTTAATAAAGACTTGGAATGCCTTAGTACCTGAACTGCTGCTAGGATTCCAGGCATTCGAGATGACCTCCTCCAAGTTCGGGTGGCTTAGCCAGAAGGAATACTATATGCTGACGAATGGTTAGAAGACATAGAAAGGAATTTTCGCTTATCACAGATTCCAGGGATTCTTCAGATAGAGGTCGCTGGCAGTCAGATGTTTGATATCGCACTGACATGGTATCGTACAGAGCCGAGACTCGCCGCTAAAGGACTTACTTGGGAGAACTTTAAGGAACTCTTCAAAGAGAAATTCTTTCCTGACGTAGCCTTGGGAGCTTTAGAAAGTCAGTTTCATGACTTAGTCCAAGGAGGCATGTCAGTCGACGAGTATGCTGCAGAGTTTTGTCGATTGAGTCGATTTGTGCCATCAATGATTCGAGATCCAGGAGACAGAGCTCGGAAATTTAGGAAGGGATTAAACAGGGAGATCAAGTCTCATACTTCGGGACGACGTACTGCTACATTTGAGGGTATTCTGATGGATGCCCAGATTGCCGAAGACAACTTGGACCTCAGGCCCAAGAGAGGACACGATACATCTGGAGCAACAGGAGGTAACACAGGACTAGCCAAGCGCCCGCACTTTCAACAACAACATAGGCCACACCAGCAACAACACCAGCAACAGGCACCAGTTCGAGGACATGCTCAACAACAGCAACCACAAAGACATAATCAACTCGTTGCCCCATGTTCGTATTGCGGAAAGATGGGACATACAAGAGACATCTGCAGAAAAAGGTTGGGCACTTGCTTATCGTGTGGATCAGCAGCACATCAGCTGAGGGACTGCCCAACTATTCAGAATCGCCAAGGAGGAGGAGCAGCACAGAGAGGACCAGCAAGAGCACCTATTGTACCAGGAGGCCAGCAGAGAGGACCTCCACTTCCAACACACCAGGAGAGGTTTACTCAGCAACAGCAGCAACAGAGAGGAGCACCACAAGGACGAGCTTACGCCATAACCACTGAGGAGGCCGAGCCAGTTGGAGACGTGATTTCAGGTTCAGTTTTACTCGATTCTATTCCAGCACTCGCATTATTTGATTCTGGCGCTTCCCATAGTTTCGTATCTGTATCTTATGCCCTTAAGCATCATTTAGAAATAGAACCATTAGATAGGACTTGCAAGATCACGATAGAAGGAGAAATTATCCTAGTCCGTGATTGTTGTAAGGATCGGAGTGTGTCATTGGAAGGCCGAGAGTTGAGCGTGAGTTTACTCGTTATGCCACTTCCGGATTACAATATTGTACTCGGAATGGACTGGCTGAGTAAACACCATGCTTCTATAGATTGTCACTAAGGTAGAGTAGTATTTTGACCACCAGGAGAGCCAGAGTTTGAGATTGTCAGAGGAACAGAGGAGCGGAGCAGAGGCACTTTTTGCGGAGCCAGGGTGGAAGAAGAAGAGTTACCGCATCCACTTATAGCGGAATTCCTGGATGTATTTCCAGAGGAGTTGCCAGGTTTGCCACCAGACAGAGACATTGAGTTCTCTATAGACTTGATACCAGGAGCAGACCCTATTTCATAACATGTCTATAGAGTTAACAACAACGAATTGGTAGAACTAAAGAAACAAGTTGAGGAGCTGCAAGACAAAGGTTTTATTAGATCCAGTTCATCGCCATGGGGAGCACCGATATTATTTGTACCAAAGAAGGATGGCACGGTACGTATGTGTATCGATTATAGAGCTTTGAATAACCTCACTATCAAAAACAAATACCCGCTGCCAAGGATAGATGATCTTTTCAATCAATTGAGTGGAGCAAAGGTGTTTTCAAAAATAGACTTGAGGTCAGGCTATCACCAGGTGAAAATGAAGAAAAAAGATATACCGAAGACCGCCTTTCGAACCAGATATGGCCAGTTTAAATTTACAGTAATGCCGTTTGGTTTAACCAATGCACCAGCAGTATTTATGAACTTGATGAACAAGGTGTTCCACCAGTACCTTGATAAGTTCGTAGTGGTGTTTATTGACGATATTCTAGTATATTCAAAAACCCCAGAAGAGCACGAAGAGCACTTGAGAATAGTCTTAGAAACACTCAGGAAAGAGAAATTATACGGAAAGCTTTCAAAGTGTGAGTTCTTTCTTGAAGAGGTTGAATTTCTTGGACACATGGTGACAGGTGACAGAATTTTAGTTAACCCAAAGAAGATAGAGGCAGTGAAGTCATGGACTACCCCCAGCACGGTAGCTGAAATCAGGAGCTTTCTCGGACTAGCAGGATACTACAGGAGATTTGTACAAGAGTTCTCCAAGATTGCGGAGCCAATGACTAGGCTGACCAAAAAAGATGTGGACTTTGTCTGGACAGAAGAATGTCAAGCCACATTTGATGAGCTGAAGAGGAGATTGACAACAGCACCAGTTTTGACATTGCCATCAGGGACAGGTGGATTCACTATCTATAGTGATGCTTCAGGAAAAGGATTGGGATGCATTCTTCAACAACACGGGAAAGTGATTGCCTATGCTTTAAGACAATTATGCCCTCATGAAAAGAACTACCCCACTCACGATCTGGAGTTAGCAACAGTTATCTTTGCCCTAAAGCTGTGGAAGCACTATCTGTACGGAGAGCGTGTGAAAATCTTCACAGACCACAAGAGCTTAAAGTACGTATTTACACAGAAGGAGCTGAATATGAGACAGAGAAAGTGGTTAGAATTGATGAAAGACTTTGATATCTCATTACAGTATTATCCAGGGAAAGCCAACGTAGTCGCGGATGCCTTGAGCAGGTACCCAATAGCTATGTGCTTGACATCGGATAGACACTTATTAGCTGATCTTGAGAGCTTGGAAATTGAGGTATTAGTTCCAGGAGATGAGATTCAGATGTGGGGACTGCAGATTCAATCAGAGCTGATAGACAAAATTAGAGCGGCACAGTATGATGATGAGACTCTACGAAATATTATAGCACAAGTTCAGGCAGGATTGATAGACGATTTTACTATTGCGGATGATGGATCCTTACGACATGGCACGAGGATGTGTGTGTCGAGTGGAGAGCTGCGTGAAGAAGTTTTACAGGAGGCACACCGCTCTCAGTACTCGATGCATCCCGGAGCCAACAAGATGTATCGAGATTTGAGGAAGCATGTATGGTGGTATGGTATGAAGCGCGAAGTAGCACGCTTCGTATCTCGATGTTTAGTGTGCCAACAGGTGAAAGCAGATCGACAGAGGCCAGGGGGATTGCTTCAACCCTTACCCATTCCAGAATGGAAGTGGGAGCACGTGACTATGGACTTCGTTTCAGGACTTCCTCGTTCTCCAGGAAGAAAAGACACAATTTGGATCATCGTGGATAGGTTGACCAAATCAGCCCACTTCTTACCTTTTAAAGTGGGTACTTCGACGGAAAAGCTAGAAGAGATGTACGTACAGCAGATTGTCAGATTACATGGAGTTCCTGTAAGTATTGTCTCAGATCGGGATAGTCGTTTCACTTCCCATTTCTGGAGGAGCATGCAGTCTAGCTTGGGCACTCAGCTCAAGTTCAGTACCGCATATCACCCACAGACAGACGGGCAGTCTGAAAGGACTATTCAGACTCTTGAATATATGTTACGCACTTGCGTATTGGATCTCGGAGGTTCTTGGGAGGATCATCTACACTTGGTAGAGTTTGCTTACAACAACAGCTACCAGGCTAGTATTGAGATGTCACCATTCGAGGCTTTATATGGACGGAGGTGTCGTACCCCTTTATCTTGGGATGACGTTGGATAAAGAGCCTTGTTAGGACCAGAAATGGTCTTGGACGTAGCAGAAAAGGTAAAACTTATCAGAGACAGGCTACGAGTGGCGCAGGACAGACAGCGGCATTGGGCCGATAGCCACCGTAGACCCCTAGAGTTTCAAGTATTGTTTTGATTTATTTTGTTTGGGTTACGATTATTTTATTTAGATTGCATGTTAAGATCGTTGTTCTAGGTTGGCGATTTGGTGTTCTTACGAATTTCTTCGACACGAGGCACGATTCGTTTCGACAGAGGAGGAAAGCTTAGCCCACGATACATCGGGCCCTTCAGTGTTCTTACAAGGGTTGGTGCAGTGGCCTATAGACTTGACTTACCGTCTGCTCTAGATGGAGTGCATAACGTGTTCCACGTGTCGCAGCTGAGACGGTACGTGGCAGATCCTAGTCACGTATTAGATCACTCGAAGATCGAAGTTGGACCGACACTCAGCTATCCTGAACAACCGGTGGAGATCTTGGATCGTAGAGAGAAGATATTGCGGAACCAGACTATTCCCTTGGTTCGTGTTGCATGGAGAAATCACTCTCCAGAAGAATCAACTTGGGAGAGAGAGGACGAAATGCGCGAGCGGTATCCATATCTCTTCGAGACTTGAGGTATAATTCATTAGTTAATTGCTTGTTATAGTGATGGTTATTTTAAATTTCGAGGACAAAATTCTTTAAGGAGGGTAGACTTGTCACCCCCACTTTTTGGATTAAGGGTATTTTCGTCTTTCCGTAATTAATGTGTAAATAATTTGTATGATATTAATTGTAATTAAATAATTAAGGATGATTATTGATTGTTGTAATTTATTGCTGCTTCGATAATTTGGACGCGACACGCGAATAAATCCATTTTCCCTTCATGTATATTTTTCCATAATTTTGGGACTGTGGGAGTGCAACATCAATCTCTTTTAAACCATGGCCTCCAAACCTTAGACCCATGAAATTCTCACAATTTTATTAAACCCATTCGAAACCTAACCCATTGGACTATCTCCAAAACAAGCCAAGGCCTTTACCTAGAGTGGACCAAGACAATATAATTAGGTCAACCCGAGTCTATATATATATATATATATATATATATATATATATATATATATATATAGTATTCCCTTCCCTTTTATTTCTTCCCATCTAACCTAGCTACAGCCGATATTCCCTTCCCCTTGCTCCCGCCGGACCTAGCCGAACTTCATCGACTCTTTCCCTTCCACGACTCATCTTTCCATCGGCAGAGAGCTGGACCCGCTGTTCCTGAGCGCCGGACGACGCTACACAGAGCCGAACACGCTGCACCGCTGAGCGCCGGACCCCCCGAGCGGCGGACCCCCGAGCGCTGCACCCCCGAGCGCCGGCCCCCGAGGACCCCCGAGCGCTGCACACCGAGCGCTGCACCCCCGAGCGCTGCACCGCCGAGCGTTGTACCCACCGCCGAGCGTTGTACCCGCTGCCGAGCGTTGTACCCGCCCCGACAGAGCGTCGGACCCCGTCGACAGAGCCGCCCGACAACGCCGCACGCCGCTGACCTCGCTGAACCTGACCGGAGCAGCCTTCGACTCGACGATGCCGTGACACGCACGTCTCAATTCCGCACGCAGGTTCGAGTTCCTTCTTGCTTATACGTGTGCGCATGCATATAATTCCCTTGGAGACCTTCGTACTTGTTATGTTGAATACTGGCATATAGATACATAACTTGGTGCGTACGTAAGTACGTATTAGTATTAGTATTGGTATACATATATGGTTATTACGTGTACATTGATATATATATAACCCTAATGTATGCAACCCAAGTTAGTATACATATATATATATAGAGAGAGTACATGTATAAAAATAGGATTAAATGTGTTTCAGGTATATATATATATATAGTATATATATATATATCTCCCTAATACCTGTTTAATATAGATACAAGGCATAAATTCTATTTAAAGCATATATATATACATATATCTACTATAATTATAACCCATAGAAATTATGTATATGTTAGATCACTTTATGTGGAGGACTTGGAAGTGACCACGGATACCCCGTAGGTACATCGGCATGTGACCCCTAGCGTAGCCCATTGAGATCATTATGTTGAATGTGTGCTAGAGTAATGTCTGATATAGTATTATATTTATGATACATCTATAGTACTGTTGGATCATTCAGACGATACCTGGGAACCCGGACAGTGGTATTGCCAGCTAAGGACCACAGGCGAGTACATTCTCTGACAGTTTCCATTATGTTGATTATCTCTATAATTCTTGTTGTATAGCGTACATGACTCTGATACTGTTCTTTACACGAGTTGGCATCATCGAGACCTGTCACGAGGAGTCGTGATTGGGATCCATCGTGCTATCTGGGGGAAATGGGGAAGTATTAGTAGTTATATGATCATACCCCTTACATGCAGCATTAGCTCACCCACATCTCACGTCGGTGCAGCCTTACCCTTACATGCCTCATCACTGTTACATTCCGGTTAGCCTGACCTGTTGGGGATGATCGCTAATCCATGTAATGAGTCATATAACCCAAGCCGATCACATGATATACTGATATTTCACACACTTAGATAGATGATTCTTGACATGTATCTTGATAGATTGATCTTGTATTTTCACATATTCTAGTGGTTGTTCTTATACACACTTACATACCAGTTCATTGTTCTTGCGTGTACTAGTAGTTTTATTCATTGTCAGATGCTATTGATGATGATGTTCCAGTATCTATTTCCTGTATTCTTTATTCCAGTATTTCTTATTTCCAGTTATTTCATATCTGTCTTGTATTTCTTTACACTGTGTTATAGTTTTGTCAATATATGTGGAACTGCTGTTAGAGGTGTATTTTCATTCCAATCCTGACTGGATATTTTTTCCAGAAAATCTTAAGGATTTATGTACCACGCACTACGGACCAGGTATAGACGCAGACTATGTACCAGAGATCCTAGAGGAGACCATGCTTCTAGATGAGGCTTTGCATACAGCTACCTAGATAGTATTTATTTTATGCTTGAGACTTATGAAGGATATTTCAGTTTATGTTTAGACTTATGTTAAGTTTAATTGGAGACTTGTGTTGGACAGTTAGACTGTGATTTGTCTTTATGTTTGAGACATGGTGTTTAACTATGTTATTTCTTTTATCTTTTATCGTGCCTTATAGTTGTGGTGATTGAGTTATATTGTGAGATCATGGAGATGTATATTATTGACAGGTGTTTAGTTATCTAGTATTACTGTGACATTGACAGTGTTCTACCGCCGATACTGCGGCGTAGGCTGGACGTACCCACGCTCTCGTGCCCATATACCGGGTATGGGTCGTGACAATACTCTCCACCATGATCTGATCTAAGAATATTAATCTTTCTAAATGGTTCTCAGCTTCAGATTTATAGACTTTAAATCTGTCTAGAACTTCATCTTTGGCTTTGAGAAGATATGTATAACAATACTTTGAATGATCATCTATAAAGGTAACAAAGTATTTTCTACCACCTCGGGTCAAAATCCTATTTGAGTCACACACATTACTATGAACTAGCTCTAGAAGGTCAGAGTTTCTTTCTACATATTTGAAAGGTAGTCTTGTGTGTTTGGCTTGAACATAGATCTCATACTTGTGTTTATCATCTATTGGAGTTTTAGGAATAAGATCTAAGTTCATCATCCTTCTTAGGAAACCTAGATTCACCTGACCTAATCTATTGTGCCATACATTTGAAGATTCTACATTGGAAATAATAAAAGAAGGATCTGAAATTTTATTCACGGTACTCAGAATAAAAAGACCATCACTTACAAAACATTTTCCAATAAAAGAGTCATTCTTAGAAAATACTACTTTATTTGCTTCCATAACAATCTTGTACCCTGAAACTATAAGAAGAGACCCACTAACTAAATTCATTCTGATAGAAGGCACATCTAACACATTATAAAGAATCAGAGTTCTCCCTGATGTCATCTTTAGATCTATTCTTCCTCTTCCTATAATCTGTGTCGCTGAGCCATCTCCTAGAGTTACACCTCCTTCACCTGATTTCTGATAGTTTGAAAAATAGGAGCGATCAAAGGAAACATGAACATTAGCTCCAGAATCCAACCACCAATCGTCATAATGGTAGAAAATATTGACTAAGGGTTGATAGCTTACAGACCTGAACGATCTAGAAGAGCCGTTGAGAAGCATGTTTGCTTCTGGTTTGGCTGGACGTTTCCATTTGTACGAAGTCTGGACAACTTTCTTCTTCCTATGGAAATAGTTGGTGGCTATATGGTTTGTTTTACCACACAAAAAATAAAATCTCTTCTGATCCTGAGTCTGACAAAAGTTTCTTGGTTTATAGTGGTGATGGTTTTGGTGGTGAGGCTGAGGGTGTAATCCCCCTGATTTTCAAGAATTTTTAAATTTGGATTTTTCTGAATTTTCGGGAATTTTCTTGGATTTTTCTGTAATTTAAATCAGGTGTTTTAATTTTTAAAAGGATTTTTAAATATTATTAATTAATATTAAAATATTATGAAAATAATATTTTATAGTGTAAAATGGAAAACTCGACATAGGGTAATTTTCCGGGAATTTATTGGACCCCGGATGGATTTTTTAAAAAGCCCTAAAACTAATTAATTTATTAAACCAAATTAAACCGGTTTATTTTAGAAAAAAAACCAAACCCAACCAACCCGGACCGGCCGGTCTGACCGAACCGGTCCAAACCCTTAGCGGGTCGGATCCGGGTCAGACCCGACCCGCTAGACCCAAACCCGACCCTGATGAACAGTGCATCCCCAAAACTGAGCTGCCCCGTTACGCCGGCGACCGACGACCTTCCTCTCCCCTCTCTGTAACCGCCGCCGACCGACGATCTTCCTCTCCCCTCACCCGTCGGCGCACGGTCTTCCTCTCCGCCTCTATATAAACCGAGCTCATCCCTGGCGGAACCCTACCCGCCGGTCGACTCCCCCGCCGGATCTCCCAGCCACAGCCGAACACTTTCGCCGTCCAGCCTCCTCCCTCAGCCGCCAGCTCCGCCCTGCCCTAGGTCTCCGCCGGCTGCTCCCTACCTCCACCTCCCTCTTCCAGCGGCCCCGCTCCACCCGAATCTGCCAGCGCCGACGCCGCCTTCCGCCCCTGAACTCGCCTCGACGCTGCCGCCCGCTGTCCAGCCGCCTTGCCCCGCACCGCCCTCCAGCGCTGTCGCCTGCCGCTCGCCCCGCCGAGGCCAGCCCGCCCTAGCCAGCACCCGAGCCCAGCTACAGCACCAGCCGCAGCAGCTAACCGCCTCGGCTCCCCGCCAGCAGCGCCGCCGTCGACGACCTCGGCTGCCTCCGGCCAGTGCCCCGCAGCCCTTGGCCTCCTCCGGCCGGCCTTCCCCGTCACAGTGCCGCCAAGCCACGGACATAGGAGCTCGCACCCTAAAACCCTAGAACTGACTCGGACTCGACGCGTGTCGGACACGGAACTTTTCAGCTTTTCAGACCCTGTTCAGGTAACCGTAACTCTCTGCTCAGTTACCCGTTTTCAGTTCCGTGTGTTGTAACGCGTAGCCTGTATGACCCTCTCGGTGCCCGGATAAACCGCTCGGGGCATCGCGTCCTGTGGTGATCGCGAACCGCGATCCAAAACAGGAAAAATCCATGCCCTATTTTATCTCGGAACTGGGTACGCCCCGCCAAATGGGACAACTTAGTCACGTGCGATCTTCACAGATACGTGCGCATCGTTGATACGGACGTGTGGGATTTCGCAGAAGCTGATTCGGATGTGCGTGCACACCGGAATCAGTACGTATCCGTGGACAATGCCCCGTATCCGACCTTTCTGATTCTCGTTGTAACTTAGTGTACACACGTCAAATTGAGACAAAACTTGCGCCATCGGACTCGTAGCAATACGCTGGTCCTGTGAGCCAAGTTTGGTCCGATTCTGAGAACGTTGACAAAATCGTGTGTCATGGGCCCCACAGGTTCTACCCGACGGGCGATTTTGTGATCGGCTCATCGGAATCCAATTCTGGAAGTTCCGTTGGGTTCGTATCATCGTTCCTGACCTGTTGACACTAAGTTGGACTGATTTGGAGATCTTTGACCCTGACGCATTTTTTGGTGCAAGACGGTCCACATCTGGACCCCGCCTTGACCCGAAAATGACGTTTTTGTCCTTGACTCCAAATTGGACTCAAGGACAAGCGTTTCTAGCTGATTAATATTTTTTGGATCTGATAATGATGTTTGTTTCAGTAACCGGAGTACTGCCTGCAAATTCCTGCTGAAGTCAGAGCTATAATTGGAGACAGAACCCAGGCAAGTATACCTTGCCAAATCCTGCAGTTTTGATACTTGTCTCCTAGTTTTATTCTTCAATGTTTTGCAATATACTTGTACAATGGTTGCATGATTTTCAGTTGTTACTTCCTTGTCATATATAGTTCTTGATGCTTGTTGATTTATTATTGCTGCTCTAGTCTTATTTTCTCGTTTTGCGTGCATGGATATTATTTGCTCTTTCCTTGGATCACTACTTGTTTCCTAGACATATTGTGATGGATTATGTTTACTCTATATTCCTGGAGTTGACTTGACTGATTTCTTAGTTTCTGGATGTTGTTATTGGACATTGACTACACTTGAGCAAATCTCGATTGTGAGTACCCATAGTACTGCAATAGAGAATTGTTCATTTGACTACCTCCTTCGTGAGCTCCCGTTGAGCTGCGAAAGAGACATACTATAGACTGTGAGTCCCCGTTGGACTCCTTTCTATAGGATCGTGATCTCCCATTGAGATGCGGTTACCCCGATTGCTTGTAGTCATGTCTGATAGCATCACTGGCATGCCACTGTCTTAGATATAGTAATTTCTCATGTCTATTTGCTTGTGTTTACTTTCTTCTCTATCTTGCATGTCATTCACTGTATTTGGCTCGTATTCTTTTGTATCTTGCTATGTCCCCTGAGGACCTGGTTTTTGTTCTCCAGATTTAGCAGACAAGGAGTACCGCAGCTTATGAACCAACACCAGACGAGAGTTTGATTGCAGTTGATGGCCATGCTTCTTAGTCACTTTCTAGCATGTCTTAGTTATATCTTTCTTGTCTTTATTTTCTTGTTATCGGTAGTGGATTTGTCTCCACCCGATTTAGTATTATTTCTTGCTGGATATTCGACAGTAACTTTACTTTCAGTATTTATTTCATGTTTGATATTTTTATGTTGTTCTGTGGATGAGATTAGTAAACCCTGACTAATATAGTACAACTTAAGTACACTCCGGTGGATCCATTAAATTGGGTTTGTCCATCGGTGTGTACTGCTGGCCATTATCACGCATCCAGTCCCTCGGTATTTTTGGACTGGGGCGTGACATGGTTTTTGTGGTGGCCCATGTAGGTCAACGACTAAATTGTTCGGTTTCAACTTAGGGACCGAACAGGCCTGCAATAAAGATAGGATAAATTCTTAGGATCTCATCCACTTGCTTGAAACGTTCTTGATATCTATATCGGTATCGAATTAATTCTTGACTTGCATCCTGCCTTGATTCCTGTACGCCTCTTATTGTTTATTTTGGTTGTAGAGTTATGGATTCACAAGCAAACGACGAGACTCCTGCAATATCACCACGGGATGCTTTGGTAACCAATGAAGAGGAAATAACACCAGTAGAAGAAGGATAATCCGCTCAACAGCACAGTCAAGCGAATCAACAAGATGACATATCACCATCGACGTATTTGCCCGTAATTCTACCAGGGCAGGCCATGGACGGGCAACAGATGTTTCAAATGATCTATGCAATAATGCAAGCTCAACAAGAGGCTTGGAGTCGCAGCTTAGTAACCATACTAGAGCAGGAAAGACGGCCAACAACGGGTTCTATCGCCGATTTTCGCCAGCTGAAGCCCCGTACCTTCTCAGGAAAAGAGGAGCCCACAGAAGTTCATGAATGGCTCACCAATACACAACATCAATTGGAAGCAGCTGAACTACCAAGAGAACGTTGGATGACTGCAGTCAGAATGCAGTTGACGGACAATGCTCATCACTGGTGGCTATCTGAAGAGAACAGGCTCGGACCAGACCGAGTCACTTGGGAAGAGTTCTCTAGACTCTTTCTGGAGATGTACATTCCAGCCATTGCTCGATCAGAATTTTGGGACAAGTTCAATTGCCTTACTCAGGACAATCTGACAGTGGAAGAGTACAACGCGGAGTTCATTCGTCTGAGTCGTTTTGCCCCTACTTTGATTCAGACAGAAGAAGAAAAGGCTGAGAAGTTCTTCGACGGACTAAACATTGAGCTGCAGAAACTGATTGGATCCGTTGTACCTACATTTTATCCGGACGTCCTTGCTGCAGCACGACGCATGGAGCGCGTTATCAGAAGAGAGACCAATCTGAAGCGATCGTCCACATCAGCACCACCACAGGAAGAAGCTGCAAAGAGACTACACAGTCATCAGTCACCAGAAGCATCTCCACAGGCAATACCTGTCTGTCCATATTGTCACAAGCGAGGCCATATTGAGGACCAGTGCAGACGATAAAAGCGATTATGTTTAGCTTGCGGATCCAGTCAGCATATATTAAAGGAATGCCCAGAGCATCGAGAAAGAGCACCAAAAGTTAACTAGCAAACGTTACCAGTACCGAGGCCAATCTATCCAGCGTTGGCAGCACCACAAACGAAAGTTCAGGAAGTTCTACCACCAGCTCCAGGAGGGTATCAGCCGAGGCCACCTTTGATACCCCAGGCACTGCTCTTCCAGCAGGCTCAGCAGCAGCAGAGGAATCGACGGCAAGGACGCAGATAAGCCCTGACGATGACCTTGGAGAATGCGCAGAACCATGGAGTTGCTAATGCGCGTAAGTTTTTGTAGTTCCGTTTCTAGCATTCCTGTAGTTCGTAACTGCTGGTTCGTGACCCTAGACTTAACCTGATAATTTTAAATTGTTAATAATAGATAACCTAGTGTTAACCTAGAAATTTTGAACTTATTAAATAACCTAGAATGCTTTATAACTGATAACCTGATATGTTTTGAATGATAACCTGGTTTTCTAAAACTGTAAATTCCTAAATTTCCCACATTTGGGAAATTTTATAACTTTTAATATTTAGGGAAATAAATTTTCCTAAGTGTTACTCTACACCTTGATTCTCCTTGATTATGATGTGTCTCAAACAATATTTGCAACCGTGTCATCTCTGTTGACCGGTTATTCTTTGATTGCGAGGACGCAATCCTCATAAGGGGGGTAGATTGTAATCCCCCTGATTTTCAAGAATTTTTAAATTTGGATTTTTCTGAATTTTCTGGAATTTTCTTGGAATTTTCTGTAATTTAAATCAGGTGTTTTAATTTTTAAAAGGATTTTTAAATGTTATTAATTAATATTAAAATATTATGAAAATAATATTTTATAGTGTAAAATGGAAAACTAGACATAGGGTAATTTTTCGGAAATTTATTGGACCCCGGATGGATTTTTTAAAAAGCCCTAAAACTAATTAATTTATTAAACCAAATTAAACCGGTTTATTTTAGAAAAAAAACCAAACCCAACCAACCCGGACCGGCCGGTCTGACCGAACCGGTCCAAACCCTTAGCGGGTCGGATCCGGGTCAGACCCGACCCGCTAGACCCAAACCCGACCCTGATGAACAGTGCATCCCCAAAACTGAGCTGCCCCGGCCCTTGGCCTCCCGCGCCGCTCCGGCCGTTACGCCGGCGACCGACGACCTTCCTCTCCCCTCACCCGTCGACGCACGGTCTTCCTCTCTGCCTCTATATAAACCGAGCTCATCCCTGGCGGAACCCTACCCGCCGGTCGACTCCCCCGCCGGATCTCCCAGCCACCGCCGAACACTTCCGCCGTCCAGCCTCCTCCCTCAGCCGCCAGCTCCGCCCTGCCATAGGTCTCCGCCGGCTGCTCCCTACCTCCACCTCCCTCTTCCAGCGGCCCCGCTCCACCCGAATCTGCCAGCGCCGACGTCGCCTTCCGCCCCTGAACTCGCCTCGACGCTGCCGCCCGCTGTCCAGCCGCCTTGCCCCGCACCGCCCTCCAGCGCTGCCGTCTGCCGCTCGCCCCGCCGAGGCCAGCCCGCCCTAGCCAGCACCCGAGCCCAGCTACAGCACCAGCCGCAGCAGCTAACCGCCTCGGCTCCCCGCCAGCAGCGCCGCCGTCGACGACCTCGGCTGCCTCCGGCCAGTGCCCCGCAGCCCTCGGCCTCCTCCGGCCGGCCTTCCCCGTCACAGTGCCGCCAAGCCACGGACACAGGAGCTCGCACCCTAAAACCCTAGAACTGACTCGGACTCGACGCGTGTCGGACACGGAACTTTTCAGCTTTTCAGACCCTGTTCAGGTAACCGTAACTCTCTGCTCGGTTACCCGTTTTCAGTTCCGTGTGTTGCAACGCGTAGCCTGTATGACCCTCTCGGTGCCCGGACAAACCGCTCGGGGCATCGCGTCCTGTGGTGATCGCGAACCGCGATCCAAAACAGGAAAAATCCACGCCCTATTTTATCTCGGAACTGGATACGCCCCACCAAACGGGATGACTTGGTCGCGTGCGGTCTTCACAGATACGTGCGCATCATTGATACGGACGTGTGGGATTTCGCAGAAGCTGATTCGGATGTGCGTGCACACCGGAATCAGTACGTATCCGCGGACAATGCCCCGTATCCGACCTTTCTGATTCTCGTTGTAACTTAGTGTACACACGTCAGATTGAGACGAAACTTGCGCCATCGGACTCGTAGCAATACGCTGGTCCTGTGAGCCAAGTTTGGTCCGATTCTGAGAACGTTGACAAAATCGTGTGTCATGGGCCCCACAGGTTCCACCCGACGGGCGATTTTATGATCGGCTCATCGAAATCTAATTCTGGAAGTTCCGTTGGATTCGTATCATCGTTCCTGACCTGTTGACACTAAGTTGGACTGATTTGGAGATCTTTGACCCTGACGCGTTTTTCGGTGCAAGACGGCCCACATCTGGACCCCGCCTTGACCCAAAAATGACATTTTTGCCCTTGATTCCAAATTGGACTCAAGGACAAGCGTTTCTAGCTGATTAATATTTTCTGGATCTGATGATGATATTTGTTTCAGCAACCGGAGTACTGCCTGCAAATTCCTGCCGAAGTCAGAGCTATAATTGGAGACAGAACCCAGGCAAGTATACCTTGCCAAATCCTGCAGTTTTGATACTTGTCTCCTAGTTTTATTCTTCAATGTTTTGCAATATACTTGTACAATGGTTGCATGATTTTCAGTTGTTACTTCCTTGTCATATATAGTTCTTGATGCTTGTTGATTTATTATTGCTGCTCTAGTCTTATTTTCTCGTTTTGCGTGCATGGATATTATTTGCTCTTTCCTTGGATCACTACTTGTTTCCTAGACATATTGTGATGGATTATGTTTACTCTACATTCCTGGAGTTGACTTGACTGATTTCTTAGTTTCTGGATGTTGTTATTGGACATTGACTACACTTGAGCAAATCTCGATTGTGAGTACCCATAGTACTGCAATAGAGAATTGTTCATTTGACTACCTCCTTCGTGAGCTCCCGTTGAGCTGCGAAAGAGACATACTATAGACTGTGAGTCCCCGTTGGACTGCTTTCTATAGGATCGTGATCTCCCATTGAGATGCGGTTACCCCGATTGCTTGTAGTCATGTCTGATAGCATCACTGGCATGCCACTGTCTTAGATATAGTGATTTCTCATGTCTATTTGCTTGTGTTTACTTTCTTCTCTATCTTGCATGTCATTCACTGTATTTGGCTCGTATTCTTTTGTATCTTGCTATGTCCCCTGAGGACCTGGTTTTTGTTCTCCAGATTTAGCAGACAAGGAGTACCGCAGCTTATGAACCAACACCAGACGAGAGTTTGATTGCAGTTGATGGCCATGCTTCTTAGTCACTTTCTAGCATGTCTTAGTTATATCTTTCTTGTCTTTATTTTCTTGTTATCGGTAGTGGATTTGTCTCCACCCAATTTAGTATTATTTCTTGCTGGATATTCGACAGTAACTTTACTTTCAATATTTATTTTATGTTTGATATTTTTATGTTGTTCTGTGGATGAGATTAGTAAACCCTGACTAATATAGTACAGCTTAAGTACACTCCGGTGGATCCATTAAATTGGGTTTGTCCATCGGTGTGTACTGCTGGCCATTATCACGCATCCAGTCCCTCGGTATTTTGGGACTGGGGCGTGACAGAGGGTTCTACTTCTTCTTGAAGAGGTTCCTTTTGGGTTTGTGGTGATGATGAGGCTTGGGTTTGCCTTGGGATTCTACAAGGTTTACCTTAGCTTTAGACTCAGGGTTAGACCTTAGCCTAATTTGTTCTTTTGTTCTAATTTTTTTTAGTACTTGAGCAAAGGTAAGGTCGCCTTGTGTATGAATAAGATCTTTCTTAATATCAGATCAAGAAGGAGGGAGCTTCTCTACCAAACAGGCTATTTTATACTCAGTAGAAAAGAAAGTACCTTTGGCTTGAATATGTCTAAGAAATTCTTGGAATTCATGTATTTGGTCATTCATGGGTTTATTATCTACCATAAAGTATCTGTTGAATGAGGAGGAATTAAATCTTTCGATTCCAGCATCATCACAGCTATATTCATCTTCTAGGGCATCCCAAAGTTCTTTTGCACTTTTGTATTCAAAGAATATGTCATATAGTGATTCAGACAAAGCGCTTAGAATTCTATGGAAGCAATGGTAGTCTATTTCCTTAGGGGTCTTGGGTCTAGTGGAACCAGAGGACTTGGATACACCTATGTCAAACTCAGTGCCATCAGAGTCATTTGTGATTGGTGTGGAACCATCAATGGCTGAGATTAATCCTAAAGTTGTGAGCCAAAACTTTATTTGACTCTGCCATCTCTTAAAGTAGGTTCCGTTGAACTTAGCAGGTTTAGCAGTGAAAGTCTCATCATTGCCAGTCATGATTGCTATTGAGAAAAACTGAAACTAAAATATATGTATTTACTCAATAACGATGTCCAATGATTTAGAAAATAGTTCAAGTGATTTTGATAATCAATCTTAAAATCTTTAGTCTATCAAGTATAGATTAACTTGGGTTAGCTGTAGGGGCCGGTTCTCAGCTAGCGGTGTTCGAAGACACTTAAATACCGTGTCGCTTAGGGCTATTTATACCCGGTTGACAGAAGGACCCTTTCGGCTTATTCCTAAATTTATCTCTACTTTCAGAATTAAGACTCAAGGAATTTGCAGTTTCACTTTAACTATTTATTTACTTCTAGAAAATAATTTGTATTGTTCTAAGATGCAGTAGAAATATGCTCAAACACTATTATCACAAGGTAAGATATTTAAGCAAGTTGATATGTAAGAACTTGATCAATTATAATTTAAAAATGATACAAGTTGTTTCAGAATCTTATTCAAAGAAAAAACTAGTAAAGTTATTTAATAATTTGCTAGTCACAAAATTGCTATAGTGTCTTTAAACGACTATGAACAATATAGTTGCAAACAAACAACCAGATTAAGCAAGTAAGGTATAGCAAAAATAATTCTATTACTAATTGTATTGCTACAGTAGAAATAATTTTATTGCTAATTTTATTGCTATAGTAGAAATAATTTTATTGCTACAGTAGAAATAATTTTATTGCTAAAAAAATTTTTTTATTACAGACAAGCAAAATAAGAAACTATGAATTTTTATTCTATTGCTACAGTAGAAAGAATTTTATTGGTAGAAATAATTTAATTACAGATAACCAAATTTAAAAACTATGAACTTTTTATTCTACGATTAACAATTATTATACCTCACAGGAAATCACATCAACTCTTAGATTGTTACTGAAAATACTTATAATATAAATAAATATTATTTTCTAGAGATTTATAAGAGAAGAAAGAAACAAAAACTAAAATTGTTACCGGCCTCCGGGGAAGTCGTGCACAAAGTACTGCCCTAAGAGTTGATCTGAGGTCTATGTGCAGACGTTTCTTGGAAGCTCCTAGTGGTAAAATCCTCTGACTACCGGGTTCTCTTCGTTGCACACAACTCGCAGAGAGAGACCGAACTTAGCACAGCCCAGAGCAAGGATTCAGAGAACATAATGGTTTGAGAGAAGAGAGAGAGGTTTCACGTAGGAGAGTTTTTTGTAAAAAAAAGAAGAAGGAAGAGACCACAGTATATAGGCAGTCCCAAGACACAGCCACGGGATAGGACAGTAAAGGCTCATAAACAGGTCATTAAGGAACAATTTCAAAAAAGGAAAGAAACGTGGAGGAAATATGTCAAATGAGCTGTTACAGAAGCTATTACTAGGTTCAATGAACCTGGACATATAGCCTCAACGTTCAAAATTTGAATAAGCCAAATGGGTTCAAAAAATAAAGAGCAGCAAAAAGATTTTTGGATTCCAGCCTAAACCCGAAGAGCAAATTGGATCGGCATTCGGCGTCCGCAGGTGTGGGCACGTACCCGCACCCGTTACGCACGCCAAACCGAGCCTAGCCGAGCCTGGCGGCGACGGCGGCGTGCGCATGTGGCCCAAATGGTTCCCCATACATCTTTAAGAAAGCAATGAAGAGGAACTAATATGTACACACAATGAGGGGTTGGCCCATCCGGTGTGGGACTAAAGGAAAGGAGGAAGTTGAGCTTTTGCTCAAACAAAGATAACACGAAGTGCTACCATTTCGAAGAGTCCAAGTTTTGTCCATACAGGAGTAACAATTGAGCGTTTCAGAAGTTCGTGATTTAGAGCTTGCCGGTTCTTGGGAGCAGATCGACGAATAAGCTAGAATCTTACTTTGAGCAACGGTGATTTTGATCACCCCAACGAGTTATCATCTTCAACACCTTCCTCATGTTTTGTTTGTGTTTGTAACAACTTTGTATTAACAACTGTGTTGTGCTTTTACAAGTGTTACGTTTCAGAAGTTTATGTTTACAAGTCGGTTGTAATATTATTTTCTTGCAAGTTGTTGTAAGCATCAAGTCATTGTATTTTTTTATTTTTTTACGTATTTTGTACCATCTATGTAAATACGGGAACAACAATTTCAAAGCAACAATCAAGCAACGATCAAGATATAAAGATGGAAAATCGTTCAAATCTTCTCGACATAAGTTTTCATAAACTCGACAAGTTTGATGGAGAACACGACAACAACTGGAAGAGAAAAATCAGTCTCAATCTTCAACTCATAAACGTTCAATACGTATTGACTGATCCTGAGTCTATAATTCCATAAATTGAAGGTATGCTTGCTATTGTTAGCGTGATAGACAAGCAATAAAGTTGGAAGAAAGATAATAATTTACAAGTTGTTGATTATGAATGCCATGAAAGATTCAATAGCAGAATCTTATAATAAGAAGGTCAATGCAAGAGACATCTAGGAGTCTCTTGAAAAGCAGTACACGACTGACGAGAAAAATATCCAAAATATATCTCATCGACAAATTCTTTAAAATACAAATTGAAGATAAAAAAACTATGTTGTTGTAAGTCAAGGAGTTACTGAAGTTGCAGGAAAAACTGGAGGAGGAGGATATGCCTCTTACAGACAAATTTATGGTTGTCTCCTAACTCCCTCATGGTTGGAATTGGTTCACTACTAATGTACCACAAAAAGATGGAGATGGAGCTTGAAGATCTTCTATACTTTATTCGCATTAAATATGAAGCTAGAAATCTTGTCAAAGGGGATATTTTGTGTCACGTCCCAATCCCAAAATACCAAGAGACTAGCCACGTGGCAATGGACAGCAACACAACTCCAATGGGCAAACCCAATTTAATGGACCCGTTAGAGTGCACTTAAGATATAATATATATAAATAAGGTTCTACAACACTTGTCACAGTTTATATATCTAATCCTATCCACAATAAGAAACACAACATAAGGGATAGTCCAGTCACAAGAATAATAAAAATGAAACTATCTATCAACAAGTGCAGTATAAGAAATATCGCGGGGAACAACCCGTCATCAAAATAATAAAAAGAGAAATAAATCAAGTACATATGTCCAGTAGTCACTAAGCCAAGTACAATGTCTAAAGAACATTAAACATAAATAAATAAATAAATAAAAAGCAGAGTGCTCAAGAGAAGTCCTCCGGCATGACCTCGTCCTCTGGTGCAAATACTGCTCCAATGTCAGCTCCCATCCCGTAAACCTCCAGGTAGCTTTCCTTGTCTATACCTGGGGACATAATCCGGATCCAGGTCCTCAGGGCACATAGCAAGGTAAAATAAATACTCAAGCCAAAGTAACAGTAAATAATAAATAGTGTGCTCAGGGTACCTATCATAGCCAACTAAGTGAATGTAATTGAGAGCGTACTCATCCGCTAAACCACCGGGACCTATAGGTCTCATAGACACGACAATAGCAAGTAGTAGTAGTAGTAGTAGGTACGTACAGGTCATGTCAGGTACCTGCAGCACTATAGGGCCCGAAACGCAAGCAATGGTAGCACGTATTGTGTGGTAGCCCAACAGTATGGTAGATTCTCCCCGATCCCCATGTATCTCGTGTCTCATGTCCATAACACGCAAGACAAGTACTAACTATGTCTTAAGCCAAGAAAGAGGATTCAATCAAGTCAACTAATCACATATCACGAGTCTTGTCCTAACACAAGCCGTAATCCTCGAATATCTCAAGTAAGGCTTCTGTACATGAGGGTCGTGTACAGTCTCCTAAGGTATATCGTGCAAGAGTTGCACGTATAGGGTATACGATGACAATGTAGTCTAACGATGCCCGGTTTTGCGTAAGAAAGTCGGCACCCGAATATACTTCGGATGATAATTATCGTAATGGTCCTAGGGTCACAACAAATACAAGCAAAGAACTAGAAATAGAATCAGCAACTGGTAGTAGCAATAAGCACAAAATACTGGAACAAAGGCAAGGTACACTTGCATGTAGCTTGCTACTATGGTACCGTCTGACTGGTGTCCTCAACCGGAGATGCAACGAATCCAAGTTATACTATTATAACATATTCTAATCAATACACCATCTAATGTGATTAACATAAAAGAATAGGATTGTTCGCACGAAGTCAACTAGTGTGGTGACGTTTATGCCAACGATCCAACAATTATGGGTCATGGGCCAACGTGCCAATAACCACGTACCATGGCATTGTTTAGTACGTTGTAGGGTCTCGTTCATTGTATTTTTTATGCCCCAGATCCAAAATATCGAGGGACTAGCCACGTGGCAATGGCTAGCAGCACAACTCCAATGGACAAACCCAATTTAATGGACCCGTTAGAGTGCACTTAAGCTGTAATAAATATAAATACAGTCTATAACATCTATCACAGTATAATTCTAATCTCATCCACAGAAAGTAAACACACGTCAATATGATAGACCAGTCAAGATAAAGAAATAGTCCATCATCAAGTTATCATAAGTAGTGTCTCGGGGAACAACCCGATAAAATAAGAAAAGATAATATCACCAATACATATGTCCATGAGTCAAGATATGAAATAACAATAAGCATAAATAACTGAGTATGAAACTGAATACTCAGGAGAAATCCTTCGGCACAACCTCGTCCTCTGGTGTTAATACTGCTCCAACGTCATCTCATGTCCCGTATATCTCGGGATAATCCTCATCTGCTGTACCTGGAAATATAATCTGGATCCAGGTCCTCAGGGGACATAGCAAGGTACAAGAAACACTCAAGCCAAATAAAATACAGTAAACAAAAAATAGATCCTCAGGGCAAGCTATGTAAACAGCTATGTGAAAAGCAAATGAGAGCATAACTAGTACTCGACTGAGAATACTACAAGCTCTGTTTCGGAGAGCCCGTAGCAGCAAGAATATCACGTAATGGGCCAAGCTCTGGTACAGAGACTAAAGCACCTCAATAATAAAGTATATATAATCAACCTGTAGCCTGTGTGTCTTTCCCCACCCAATGTAATCTCACATTTCATGTCCAAAATGTCTCATGTCCATAACACGCAAGATCATGACCTCTAGCTAGTACAGCGAGTCATAATGATATCTATGTATATGCAAGTCTCATGTCACGAATTATGTAAGCCCATACAGAATCACCATGAGTAATTCAAAAAATATTCTATCACATGAATAGTGTCAAGTGTCCTATGGTATGACGTACTTGATAAAGCAAGCACGTAAAAATATATAGGATCGTGGTATCAACTCTCTAAGTAACGTTACATGACTCCGCGTACGACGTCGACACCCGAATCTTGTTCGGAAGTTAAGAAATGTCTCATGGTCCTAGGATGAACAGGTATAACACAGAAGTATATAGAAATAATACAAGAAAATAATATCACACGATCTACTGCAAGTTTCCAAAGTACACTTGCTTGTGTTTTGAGCTCCGTCAGTTGCTCCGATAAAAGTGGAATCTTCAAATACGCCTTCGGATGTTGAAACAAATATCACAATTGCTCTCAAAATACTTAAACTATCTAGGATTGACTATCCAAAAGTCTAATTTGGACACAGGAACAAAATTAATAGTTTTGGGTCAAAGCGGGATCCACATATGGCCCACTTCGCACCAAAAAATATGCCAGAGACAAAGTTCTCCAAATTCGTCAAATATAGTATCTACGAGTCCAGAACGATGAAACAAACCCAACGGAACATCCAGAACTGGATTTTGATGAGCCGGTTACGAAATTGCCCGTCAAATAAAACTATGGGGCCCACAAAACGGGGTTTCGTCAACGTTCTCATAATCGAACCAAACTTGGGTCATAGGACCAACGTAACACTGCGAATCCGATGGCGTAAGTTTTATTGTAAAACGACATGCACACACAAAATTATGACAAGTGTCAGAACAGGCTGATACGGGACTTTTCGACGGATACGCGTTAATTTTGGTGTACACGCACATCCACATCAACTTTCGCAAAGTCTCACACATCCGTGTTGACGATACGTGACTTTCGATGTAATTTGCACACGACGAAGTTGTCTCGTTTAGCGGATCGCACCCCATTTTTGGAAATTTTGGGTTTAGAAAACTAACTTTTGACAGATTTCAACAGCAAATAAAATACAGCATAAATTGAATAAAAATAAACTAATTGAAGAGATTAATTCTCGGTTATGTTCTCTAAATTACTGTTCAAGCAGAATTTAAAAATATTAACTAGGTTGGAAGAAAATCAGATATGAACGTGAGTGGTTGGAACAGTTTTTAAACTACAAACTGGGTCATTTTTTTCCTGTTTTGTATCGTGAATTACGACCGACACAGGACACGATACACCGAACTAATTACACAGGGTTGAAGGGGGTAATGTGGTCTTCGCATAGGATTCAACGGGTCAATATTTAGTTAACTGTGCAGAGAGTTACAGGGTCTAGAAGTAGTGTACATCGCTGTGTGTTATGGTCGGGATGTCGGAGCGGCTACTTTGCGGCGGCGTGCGGCGGCGCTCCGGGGTCGGCGACGATCGGGGCTCATCAGGATTGGAAGAGGAGTTGATGGTGGTGGTGGTCGGCTAGGCTAGGCTTTATATAGGGGTGTGAAGGGAGTTACTGGAAGAAGAAGGGGATGGGGTTTGATCAATTTTTGGGGAGGAGAAGAGGGGGTTAGAGGCTGTTACAGTATATGGGGGGTTGGTGGGTTTGGGTTGGTGGGTTGCGGGTTCGGGTATGGGATCCGGGTTCGGTTTGTTTGGTTTGGGTTGGTTCGGTTTAGTTTGGGTTGGTTTATTATATATATATATATATATATATATATATATATGCATCCAATTAGCTATCAAAAAATAGTTTTAGACCCCAATAAATTCCAAAAAAATTATACAATATTCTATTATTAATTATACACCCAAAAATATAATTTTTGCACTATTTTAATAATTAATTTAATACACAAAAATATAAATCCATGAACGAATATTTATTATAATTAACTAAAAATAATAAAAAATTTCTACAATAATAATTAATGTAATTTTTAAATTAAATTCTAAAAATCATGATGTTTATAATTTACCCACCTTAAAAGAATTGTGTCCTCGTAATTAAGAAAATGAAACGTAACCGGTCAAGAAATGTTTGCTCCAGAAGAGATGACACGGTTGTAAGACATGTTTGTTGAAGCACGACACAAAGGATAAGGAACCATGAACAAAAAAAATCGGGAGGAAAGGTGAGGGTTTTATTCAAGCAGAACACGTAGGGAAGCAATAAAAAAAATTCTCTAGGCAATGAGAGATGAGTAACTCAAGAGTAAAGGAGCCTGGTCAGAACGAAGATCAACTATAGCTTATAAAAACCTGGGTACCACTGACATATTAATAATCTAGACTAACAAGTTCATGCTAACATAATACTAGGTATAGGCTAGGGAATAGAACTAACTGGCACATGCTAAAGTATTACTAGGAATATTTGTTATTATAGCTAGCTATGATAAAACTAAATCTTACCCATATTCGCTACTCCTTGAGTCTGTGCCTCCTCTACTGTCATTGCAAAAGCATGTCCACGTCCGTATGGTAGTGCCCTCTACTGTTGCTGGGCCTGCTGGAAGAGTGCTGCCTGTGGTGCCAAGGGTGGCCTCGGCTGATATCCTTCCGGTGCTGGTAAAGCTTGTCGGTTTACCATTGGTGCTCCCTTCCAACGCTCAGAGAAATCCATAGCTGAATGTTGGTTGGATCCGCAAATCAAATATAATCCCAACTTGCGTCTGCACTCACTCTCGTAATGACCTCGCTTGCCACAATATTGACATATAGGCAGTGCCTGCAGAGCTGCTCTGGGTGGCTAGTGCATGTGAGGTCTCTTTGCAGCTTCTGCCTGTGGTGCTCTGGCTGGTGCTGATGTGAACGGTCATTTTTGGCAGGACTCTCTCCTGGTGACGCGCTCCATGCTTCGGGCTGCAGCAATGTCACGCCCAGTCCCAAAAATACGTAGGACTAGGACACGTAAGCATGCCAGCCGCATGGATATGGCAACTCCAATATATGGAAACCAAATCCATACGTACGCTGTATTATGAATATCAAATCCACAAGTGGTAAAAATATAATACAAGTCACAGGGTAAAATCTAAATCTCATCCACCAAAATCATATAGAAAGAAATAACCAGTATCTATGAAACTAGATCTCAATAAGAAGGATCTAAAGATAATAGTTGGGTGGAAACAAATCCACTACCAACTCAAATGGGAAAAGTAAATACAATATAAGTACAACTCACTCAAATAATATAAGTACCAGCTACCAATCATGGCTCGAAGGGAAGACATCCACGAAGCTTCTATATCCTTCCAATCTGCGCTCCTGAAAATACTCAAGAACAGGTACACCTGGCAGCGGACCAGGTCCTCAGAGGGACATAACAAGTATACTTAAACACACGCCAATAAAGTACTGAAATAAATATCCAAAGGGGTCGCCTAACCGTCTAAAGTGAATGCAGTTAAGAACAACTTTCCCCACAAGTGAGCTATCTGGCTGAAAACTGGGATTTGGCAGGGTTCTCTTTTGAAGATCCAGGGGCCTAAAAGGCACGTCGTCTTTTGAACGCCGATGGCCCGCCTGATAGTACATAATATATAGTGGTCATCATGACCCGTATCTCCAGCGGAGAATCCGGGCATACAGGAGAAAAAGTGTAAAGGAGCTCAAATGCGGTACTTGTTGTTCTCCCCACCCCATGCTCTAAGCATGTCACATCCATGACACGATTTGGTCCATAGCCTATTCTTAGTACCAAGCCCAATCCTGCAACCAGACAAGGACAAGGATGGGACCACCGTACTACAATAGACTATGTCCATAGACCTCTAATAACTGCTAAGTCTTCTAGCATGCAAAGTTTCTAACAGCAGTTATTCCTAACGTACGTCCCACACGTACCGATGATCAGTCAATACGTGCGTCCGTGATCTATATGAGACTCACCACTCGTGTAAAAATATGTGTCACAGTCAAATGAAATCTAATGGTGCTACATGATAATGGGGTAGTCTCATGAACAAGGTCAATGCAATACATAAATAAAAATATAACGCGACAACACCGTCGCGCGCATTTTGTATAACAGTTAAAATATATGAACTAAGGACAGAAAATAAAGATGCATGCAACATATGGAGTATAAATAACAGTACAATGGCAAGGTATACTTGCCTGGCAAGGAAGCTGTAATGTACCAATAACCTGCTCCAGAAATCGCGCAGAACAATCCAATATCCTATGTACACATAAGTATAATATAATAGAATCATTAGTCATTACACTAGCACATACTCAACCATATTTACACTGGAATCAGGGGGTATACTAGGGGTAACACTAGTCATCTAACACGGTCAATTACGCTTTGAATTACGCGGGTGTCGCATCTTCAAGTACTGTACGAAATCAGTCAGTCAACTGACAGGTGTCTATGCCGGTACGTTAGTGTACGCAAGGCAGACAAATTCACAAGTTCTTAGGGTCAACATGGTCAAGGTAAGTATGGGATAGTCCACGATATCCTAGGGTCATACAGTCTGAATATTTAGTCATAATTATCAATTAGCATTTACTTACATATATATTCATATAACTATATAATAATATAACCATTAATTTATTTTAATTTATTTAATTCTGGAATAATTACCCTAAAATCCTATTTTAATCTTATTATTCTGATTTTTATGTTAATTCCTAAATTTTGTCCAAAGAAACTAAATTTTATCAACTCGAGACTCATGGCACGCAAATCGAGGCGATCTGTTGACCAAAAAGTCAACCGATACAAACTCGACTTTCATGCATGATTTTCTGTAGATTTTAGCATAAAAAAATACTAGAATTTACGGCTCGTCTGAATTCAAATTCGTTTGGAAATTATGGCACATACAAATTTTGTATTGTGCACCGATGGTTAAATTCTAACCTAGAAGTTCTACAGAATTAACAGTATGTAAATACTTCGAAATAAATTCTGAAAAAATATATGTCGATGATCATGACATTAGCTTTCCGAAACTTCAAACGGTTCATGATTCTGATTCCTGGTTCTCCCGGAATCGCGAAAACATCGAAACACATCTATTTTCGGACATGCTGTGCTCTACGAATTTTCCAGAATTTAATACTAATAATTTAGAAAAACAATTTATATTATCAGAAATCTAATCTCATTATCGTTCTAACAAAAAAAACTGGAGTGTGTTTGGAGTCAGGAGCTAGGAGATATCGTCTTTTTAATTCGTCAAGAAAATGTGGCTGAATTTATGACGAATTTTGAATATTTTTTGGACGAAAAAGAGAGAAATTTGGGAAAGAAAAATATGAAGGATGAGGTATATATAATGGTGGACACTACTTAACTAAATAAGAATAGGATTGGTTAATTTGGATAGGATTATGATGAATTTAAATAAGGATAGGATATGCATGAAGTTGATTTCCTGGTAGGTTCAGGATTTGAATTAATTTAAAATAGAGTTTGAATTTATCTCAATAATTTATAATCTTAAATATAATTAAATATAATACAAATAATTTATAAAATCTTATGAATATCTATTAACTCTAAATTAGTATATATCTAATATTAAGACTATATATATCCAAATAAATCCTAAATAATTTTAAAATCTAAATAAATTTTTTAAAATTCTAAATAAATTACAAAAAAATATAATTAAATATTTTAAACTAAAATAAATATTTGGTAGGAACGACATGCAAGTATGGTCGTATAGTAAATCATAGAAGTTCTAGAAATTTATGTTTTCTAAGTTTTAATTACCAAAAAAATTCTAGAAAAATCTCCAAAAATCTAAAATAACCTAAAATAATTCTAAATGAATATTTATATAAGTAAATATATCAAGAAATTTATTTTCTAATTAACTAAGAGCATATTCTAAATAAATTCAACATATATAATAAATATAATAATATAAAATATACACAAAATAACTATTTTGGGTGAGGGAGTTTACAATCTACTCAACTTAAAATAATTTCGTCCCCGAAATTTAAATAAGACATTATTTGTTAAATCCTTCACATTCGTACATAAGGTATGTCAATCGCAATCTCTTCCAAAAATTTAAATAACAAAATCTATTCGAATCTATCATGATCACTTCAAAATTAATATAACCACTGTTTAAATCAAAATTCAACCTGTCGTAATCTCTTCTCGATTTTTAAATAATCAACATCCAAATCTGACTCAAGTCTATATGACATCCCACATCAAAATTTATATCATAATTTCCAACTATCATAATCTCCTCTAGACTTTGAACAATAAACAATTCTAATCAAATCTTATTCCTATTCTTAACTTAAGAATTTTGTACTATTCGAATATTTAAACTCAATTTACATCCTCAATATTTCAAATAGGTGACCCAACAATCAAAATTAAACTTTTAATTCAAATCATCAAATTATAAAATTTAAATCTAATTAACCAATTGTTCAAGTCTAAAATTATATATTTATCCTCAAATTTTAAATCGATGATTCATCCTTCAATATTCAAAATTTAAATCATGTGCTCAAAGTATAAATATTGGGTCCTCAATATCAAGATTTTTAAAATTCATTAAATCCTCATTATCTTAATCATCCTTCTAAATTTCTCAAAATTACAATGGCTTGAACCTCTCCCAATCTAGTCTTACTCGATCATAATCTAAAGAAATTCCTCCCGAGTTGATAATGCACTACTACCCAACTTAGAATTTATCCACCTATCACCTAAGGCTATATACCTTAAGAAAATATCCCTTAATTTATTTACTCATGTCGTTCAATCCTCGAAACTTCAACGCCGATCATATCACATATGATATGTCCTTAATTATGAAAGAATAATCCTCAAGTATGTGATCGGTCTATGGGGTATATCTAGTACTCTCTGTGTATCAAACTTTATACCCAGCACGAGGTTTCGTCTTTCCAAAATAAGGGAAGACGAAGATCAATAATAAAGAGTTCAAGGGCAGCGTAATAGAATAGAAGTATTGGGATCAAGGCGTTTAAAGAATTTAATTGAGAATTGTCAAAGCAGTTGTGGATTAAAATTCTATTTTGGTAATCCTTTGTTTGCCTGCTCGTATTAGTACAGTTATGTAACTGATACGATATGTCAGACATGCCTAGGACAAGTATATTCGTCTACTAATCACTACATATCTCAATCCAAGTAAAGTAGCGTTACGAAGGGCGAACCAAATGTACTAAGGTTGTCCAGACCGTAATACACTGATTCTGATTAGACAATTGCATCAGCAGGCGTCCCCAATAATATATGTCTCATGATCAAGCTCGATAAAAATAAGCTTGCAAAGACTAGGCTATAATAGCAGCATAATTCGAGGTAGCACAGAAAATATAACGCTGGATTATGATAAGAGAAGTCACAAATAATTCAAGTTGCAAAAACAAAACAACATAAGCAACAATAACAAAAGACTCTATAATCTCTACAGTTATCATATTAATTCCTTGTCTAAGTCGATTGTCGACAAAGTAGGGTTGTGAGCCTCTAAGTTCTATAGTCTGAATAAACACTATCATCTTATGTTAGCATACAATTAATGCCATTCAGTTACACTTCATCAATGGATTCACAAGGGCTATATGATACCAGGTGGTGAGGTATACTACCCAACTTAAAATAATTAAACTAGTACTGTGACAGCCTTAAGAGGATCCTACAAAAATAACCTTGCACATGTACATAGAACAGAAACTCTTATTAGGGTATATGAGGAAAGATCTTGGTATTGATTAGGGTATCCTTTTTATGTAGGTAATGGTCATCCTAAGTCTTAGTCATAGCACTTATAGAGCAAGTGTCAATAGTAAGGATAGAAGAGTTACTGGCCGTCAGAGGGGAAAGAGGATATAGCCTACATTGAGGTGGGGTACATGTTATATGATTTAAAACTAAGGGTTAATCATCGGTCACAATCTATAAAACAACTTAAACTTATCAAGTTCTAACTACCAAGCATAAAAAAATTTCACATTCAAGGCTACAACTATAATCCTAGCAAACTATGAGCCCTTAACAAAGAATAATTACTTGGCCTACTATCCGAAGTGTCAGATGGCACGAGTTGAAAGATGAAGAGAAGAAACGTAATTAGCCGTCGCAAAATAGCGAGTGCTATGGTCGCAGGGAACAATATATAAAATAAAGATACAGGGCTCTAGATAGCATCATGGTTCTCTAAGGGGAGTGGGGTGTTGGTTGCTATGTTCGGGGTATGATCAAGGGAGAAGTGTTGATTACATTCCTCTAGGATTCCTAGGGTGTTGTCTACTAATAACAAGATAATGATATAAGTTTATAGTTCCAATATCATCTAACTATGAAGGTTAGGTTCAGTCCAAATATTAAGTTTTTGGTTTTCTATGGGTTCCTCAATGCTAGGGGCAACATTATGGTAACCTTCTAACTAACTCTAGTAGTGTTTATACTACTCTCAAGTCCTCATATTACATCCGGGGTAATGGTAAACCAATTATAGGGATAAGGGATTCTAGGGTTCGCTAGATATTCTAAGCTTAGTGGTGTATCTATAATCTCGTTGTATTCTAAATAGGTGTGCTACTCTAATTATTATCTAACAACAGGAACTTCTATATTCTAGGAGGAGGTTATACTTAAAGAACTATTAGGGAAGCACAAGAATCAAGCATGATGCATTTGATCAAAATAGAACAGAGAGGAGGAAGATGAATCAGGGTCAGTTGTGGATGAGATCCTATATTCTAGTCCTAGGTGCAGGCTTGTTCGGTACAATAACGTAACCGAGACAATATGCTCTTGACCTGCATGGGCCACCACAAAAACATGTCATGCCCCAGTCCCAAAAATACGTAGGACTAGGACACGTAAGCATGCCAGCCGCATGGATATGGCAACTCCAATATATGGAAACCAAATCCATACGTACGCTGTATTATGAATATCAAATCCACAAGTGGTAAAAATGTAATACAAGTCACAGGGTAAAATCTAAATCTCATCCACCAAAATTATATAGAAAGAAATAACCAGTATCTATGAAACTAGATCTCAATAAGAAGGATCTAAAGATAATAGTTGGGTGGAAACAAATCCACTACCAACTCAAATGGAAAAAGTAAATACAATATAAGTACAACTCACTCAAACAATATAAGTACCAGCTACCAATCATGGCTCGAAGGGAAGACATCCACGAAGCTTCTATATCCTTCCAATCTGCGCTCCTGCAAATACTCAAGAACAGGTACACCTGGCAGCGGACCAGGTCCTCAGAGGGACATAACAAGTATACTTAAACACACGCCAATAAAGTACTGAAATAAATATCCAAATGGGTCGCCTAACCGTCTAAAGTGAATGCAGTTAAGAACAACTTTCCCCATAAGTGAGCTATCTGGCTGAAAACTGGGATTTGGCATGGTTCTCTTTTGAAGATCCAGGGGCCTAAAAGGCACGTCGTCTTTTGAACGCCGGTGGCCCGCCTGATAGTACATAATATATAGTGGTCATCATGACCCGTATCTCCAGCGAAGAATCTGGGCGTACAGGAGAAAAAGTGTAAAGGAGCTCAAATGCGGTACTTGTTGTTCTCCCTACCCCATGCTCTAAGCATGTCACATCCATGACACGATTTGGTCCATAGCCTATTCTTAGTACCTAGCCTAATCCTGCAACCAGACAAGGACAAGGATGGGACCACCGTACTACAATAGACTATGTCCATAGACCTCTAATAACTGCTAAGTCTTCTAGCATGCAAAGTTTCTAACAGCAGTTATTCCTAACGTACGTCCCACACGTATCGATGATCAGTCAATACGTGCGTCCGTGATCTATATGAGACTCACCACTCGTATAAAAATATGTGTCACAGTCAAATGAAATCTAATGGTGCTACATGATAATGGGGTAGTCTCATGAACAAGGTCAATGCAATACATGAATAAAAACATAACGCGACAACACCGTCGCGCGCATTTTGTATAACAGTTAAAATATATGAACTAAGGACAGAAAATAAAGATGCATGCAACATATGGAGTATAAATAACAGTACAATGGCAAGGTATACTTGCCTGGCAAGGAAGCTGTAATGTACCAATAACCTGCTCCAGAAATCGCACAGAACAATCCAATATCCTATGTACACATAAGTATAATATAATAGAATCATTAGTCATTACACTAGCACATACTCAACCATATTTACACTGGAATCAGGGGGTATACTAGGGGTAACACTAGTCATCTAACACGGTCAATTACGCTTTGAATTACGCGGGTGTCGCGTCTTCAAGTACTGTACGAAATCAGTCAGTCAACTGACAGGTGTCTATGCCGGTACGTTAGTGTACGCAAGGCAGACAAATTCACAAGTTCTTAGGGTCAACATGGTCAAGGTAAGTATGGGATAGTCCACGATATCCTAGGGTCATACAGTCTGAATATTTAGTCATAATTATCAATTAGCATTTACTTACATATATATTCATATAACTATATAATAATATAACCATTAATTTATTTTAATTTATTTATTTCTGGAATAATTACTCTAAAATCCTATTTTAATCTTATTATTCTGATTTTTATGTTAATTCCTAAATTTTGTCCAAAAAAATTGAATTTTATCAACTCAAGACTCATGGCACGCAAATCGAGGCGATCTGTTGACCAAAAAGTCAACCGATACAAACTCGACTTTCATGCATGATTTCCTATAGATTTCAGCATAAAAAATATACTGGAATTTACGGCTCATCTGAATTCAAATTCTTTGGGAATTATGGCACATACAAATTTTGTATTGTGCACCGATGGTTAAATTCTAACCTAGAAGTTCTACAGAATTAACAGTATATAAATACTTTGAAATAAATCCTGGGAAAAATATATGTCGATGATCTCGACATTAGCTTTCCGAAACTTTAAACGGTTCATGATTCTGATTCCTAGTTCTCCCGGAATCGCAAAAATATCAAAACACATCTATTTTTGGACATGCTGTGCTCTACGAATTTTTCAGAATTTAATACTAATAATTTAAAAAAATAATTTATATTATCAGAAATCTAACCTCATTATCATTCTAACAAAAAAAATTGGATCGTGTTTGGAGTCCGGAGCTAGGAGATATCGTCTTTTTAATTCGTCAAGAAAATGTGGCTGAATTTATAACGAATTTTGAATATTTTTTGGACGAAAAAGAGAGGAATTTGAGAAAGAAAAATATGAAGGATGAGGTATATATAATGGTGGACACTACTTAATTAAATAAGAATATGATTGGTTAATTTGGATAGGATTATGATGAATTTAAATAAGGATAGGATATGCATGAAGTTGATTTCCTAGTAGGTTCAGGATTTGAATTAATTTAAAATAGAGTTTGAATTTATCTCAATAATTTATAATCTTAAATATAATTAAAGATAATACAAATAATTTATAAAATCTTATTAATATCTATTAACTCTAAATTAGTATATATCTAATATTAAGACTATATATATCCAAATAAATCCTAAATAATTTTAAAATCTAAATAAATTTCTTAAAATTCTAAATAAATTACAAAAAAATATAATTAAATATTTTAAACTAAAATAAATATTTGGTAGGAACGACATGCAAGTATGGTTGTATAGTAAATCATAGAAGTCCTAGAAATTTATGTTTTCTAAGTTTTAATTACCAAAAAAATTCTAGAAAAATCTCCAAAAATCTAAAATAACCTAAAATAATTCTAAATGAATATTTATATAAGTAAATATATCAAAAAATTTATTTTCTAATTAACTAAGAGCATATTCTAAATAAATTCAACATATAAAATAAATATAATAATATAAAATATACACAAAATACCTATTTTGGGTGAGGGAGTTTACAAGCAAGGACGTCCGTATAATAAGTAGGTGCAACGGAGCCGATTAATCTCTGTAGCTCAAAGCTAAGTCTGTCAAAGAACTTCTCCGCCCGGCATTGCTGCGCCTCTTGATGAACCTGATATTGTACTTGCATCATTGCGTAGAATATTTGGAACATCTGATGTCCGTCCATAGGCTGTCCTGGTGGAAAAATGGGCATTGGTGGAGTAAACTACGGCGGTGGTGGAATGTCGTCTCGCCGAAACCTCGAGGCATGCTAATCTGCTTGATTGCTTTGTTAAGTAAAGGAATCTCCACTTAGTGGCATCACTCCTTCGTCGTAAATGACCATAGCACCATGTGGTGATCCCACGAAAGTCTCATCGCTGGCTTGTGGATCCATTACTCTTCATACAAAGTAAACCATAAGAGGTGCACAAAGGAATCAAGACAGGATACAAGTCAAGAAATTATTTTGAAGTTGATATAGAGGTCAAGAACAGATCAACAAGTGGATGAGATCCTTTAATTTATCCTATCCTAATTACAGGTTTGCTCGATTCCTTAGTTGAAACTGAAGCAATATAATCGTAGACCTGCATGGGCCACCACAAAAACCTTGTCACGCTCCAGTCCTAAAATATCGAAGGACTAGCCATGTTGTAATGGCCAGCAGCACAACTCCAATGGACAAACCCAATTTAATGGACCCGTTAGAGTGCACCAGTCCCAAAATACCGAGGGACTAGCTATAAAAAATATAAATGCAGTCTACAACATCTATCACAGTATAATTCTAATCTCATCCACAGAAAGTAAACACACGTCAATATGATAGACCAGTCAATATAAGAAAATAGTCCATCATCAAGTCAACTTAAGTAGTATATCGGGAAACAACCCGATAAAGTAAGAAAAGAGAATATCACCAATACATATGTCCATGAGTCAAGATACGAAATAATAATAAGCATAAATAATTGAGTATGAAACTAAATACTCAGGAGAAATCCTCCGGCACAACCTCGTCCTCTGGTGCTAGTATTGCTCCAGCGTCAACTCATATCCCGTACTCGGGATAATCCTCCTCTGATGTACCTGGGGAAATAATTCGGATCCAGGTCCTCAGGGGACATAGCAAGGTACAAGAAACACTCAAGCCAAATAAAATACAGTAAATAAAAAATAGATCCTCAGGGCAAGCTATGTAAATATCTATGTAAAATACAAATAAGAGCATCACTAGTACTCAGGCTGAGACCACTACAAGCTCTGTGTCGGGGAGCCCGTAGTAGCAAGAATATTACGTAATGGGCCAAGCTCTGGTACAGAGACTAAAGCACCTCAATAATAAAGTATATATAATCAGTCTGTAGCTTGTGTGTCTCTCCCCACCCAATATAATCTCACGTCTCATGTACATAACGTTCCATGTCCATAACACGCAAGATCATGACCTCTAGCTAGTACAGCGAGTCATAATGATATCTATGTATATGCAAGTCTCATGTCACGAATCCTGTAAGCCTATACAGAATCACCATGAATAACTTAGGAAAGATTTTGTCACATGAATATTGTCAAGTGTCATATGGTATAACGTACTTGATAAAGCAAGCACGTAAAAATATATAGGATCGTGGTATCAACTCTCTAAGTGACGTTACATGAATCCGTGTACGGCGTCGACACCCGAATCTTGTTTGGACGTTAAGCAATGACTCACGATCTTAGGTTGAACAAGTACAACACAGAAGTATATAGAAAGAATACAAGCAAATAATATCGCAGGATCTACTACAAGTTGGCAAAGTACACTTGCTTGTGTTCTGAGCTCCGTCAGTTGCTCTGATATAAGTGGAATCTCCAAGTACGCCTCCGGATGCAGAAAAAAATATTAGCATTGCTCTCAGAATACTTGAAATAGCTATGATTGACTACCCATAAGTCCAATTTGGACACAGGGGCAGAATTGACAATTTTTGGTCAAAGCGGGGTCCACATGTGGCCCACTTCGTACCGAAAAATATGCCAGAGATAAAATTCTCCAAATTCGTCAAACTTAGTGTCTACGAGTCCAAAACAATGATACGAACCCAACGAAACGTCCAGAACTGGATTCCGAGGAGCCGGTCACGAAATCGCCCGTCAAGTAGAACCAAGGGGCCCACGAAACGGGGTTTCGTCAACATTCTAAGAATTGAACCAAACTTGGGTCATAGGACCAGCGTAACGCTGCGAATCTGATGACGCAAGCTTCATTGTGAAATGACATGCACACACGAAATTATGACGAGTGTCAGAACAGGACGATACAGGACTTTTCGACGGATACGTGTTGATTCCGGTGTGCACGTACATCCAAATCAACTTCCACAAAATCCTATCCATTCGCGTTGACGATACGCGTCTTTCGATGCAATTTGCATACGACGAAGTCACCTTGTTTAGCGGGTCGTATCCCGTTTCAAAAAAATTTGGGTTTAGAAAACCAAGTTTTTGACAGATTTTAACAGCAAATAAAATACAGCATACAACGAATTAAAATAAACTAATTAAAGAGATTAAATCTCGATTATGTTGTCTAAATAACTGTTCAAGCAGAATTTAAAAATATTAACTAGGTTGAAAGAAAATCAGACATGAACATGGGTGGTTGGAACAGTTTCTGAACTACAAACTGGTTTTTTTTTTTTTTTTTTGCGTCGCGAATTACAACCGACATAGGACACGATATACTGAACTAATTACACAGGATTCAAGAGGGTCATGTGGTCTTCGCAAAGAATTTGACGGGTCGATATTTAGTTAACTGTGCAGAGAGTTACAGGGTCTAGAAGTAGTGTACCTCGCTATGTGATGTGCTCGGGATGTCGGAGCGGCTACTTTACGGCGGCATGTGGCGGCGGTCCGGCATCGACGGCGGTCGAGGCTCGTCAGAATTGGAAGAGGAGTTGATGGTGGTGGTGGTCGGCTAGGCTAGGCTTTATATAGGGGGGTGTGAAGGGAGTTACTGGAAAAAGAAGGGGATGGGGTTCGGTCGATTTTTGGGGAGGGGAAGAGATGGGGTCGGGGGTTAGGAGTTGTTACAGTAGATGGGGGTGATGGGTTTGGGTTGGTGGGTTTCGGGTTGCGGGTTCGGTTAGTTTGGTTTGGGTTGGTTCGGTTTAGTTTGGGTTGGTTTGGGTTGGTTTATTAAAATAATATATATATGCATGCAATTAGCTATCAAAAAAATAGTTTTAGACCCCAATAAATTCCAAAAAAATTATACAATATTCTATTATTAATTATACAACCAAAAATATAATTTTTGCACTATTTTAATAATTATTTTAATACACAAAAATATAAATCTATGAACAAACATTTATTATAATTAACTAAAAATAATAAAAAATTTCTACAATAATAATTAATGTAATTTTTAAATTAAATTCTAAAAATTAGGGTGTTTACAGTTTTCTTACGTATATATAGGCACCTACATGAGTTCCGACACATTTATTCCTCTATATACGCAGATACGACACGATATTCCGAAACTTACAACAACGCTAAACTATATCTCGAACATGCATGTCGGCTCTCAAACACACATGTCGACATCCATTAATACTGAATTAAAATAAATTTAAATTCTGGCATTATGGTTTATTTAGTGAAAAAAATATCGAAATTGCACTGTTGCACGCAAAAAGTTCTGTTGCGCATCAACTAGATGTTCTAGCTACTTTGGCAACTAATTTGTGCAAGTTACCAACTTGCATGAAAGATTCATTTAACATATAAAATATAATAATTAATATTCTTGAAATTATTAATTAATTTTTGAAATTTTAAATTTAAATAATAAAATAGCAACATCTATCAAAACTAGGTTATTAGGGTTTACTCATTGCCATGTATTGGTTTTCGTATCATCAAAGAGTAGTTTTTATGTTAAAAATTAGGGTTTCTCATACATAGGATTTTTTAATTGTCATCTAATCATATTTTTGGTTTCATACAAGGTTTTTCACATGAAAAAATAAATATTAAAAAGAAATAATAAAACTTATGTGTTCTTGATTACGACGGAGCTTCTTCTTGCGACACGGACCTTTTGGAGTGCCAAACAGACTCCAAACTCCACAAAAATTGAGGAAGCTCTTGGGGGATTAAACTATGATGTAAATATAGGGGTTTTAGGGGATTTTTCTTCTGTGGGGGTGCCCGAACTGCTGCTGCAACAAGCTCCCAATATTCGGTCCTAGAAAGGTGGTTAAATGCTCCTGGGGTGTTCGAACACCTTGGGGACTTGTATGGGGGCTTGAAGATGATAGAGAACTGAAGTAGAGGGGGAGTAGGGGGATGTGGGGGTCATAAGGTTGGGAAAGGGGGTAGGCTAGGAGGTGGCGGCCAAGGGAGAAGTTAGGGTTAGGGTTTTGTGAAGGGGATTGCTATGTATATATATGGTTAGTTGTTGGGCCCTTTTTGGTTGAGTTTTTAATGGGCTTTAAGATTTGGTTAAGACCTAAGAGGTTTTATTTATCCATTAGTAGGTCTTTGGGTGCACTTGGGTCTAGTTGTGTGGGTATTGGTTGAGCTTGAGTGCAAGTGCACAAGAAGGTTCTCTATCGGTACTTCAAATAGGTCATTAGTTGTGTTATTGTGTTGTTGTGCATGTGCGAGGGTTTAAGTGTAAAGAATATATATAAATAATGGGGGATGAGTGTGGGGTAGTATACATGTCTCATGAAAATTGGTTTGAGACTCCAAGTAGGGTGTTTGGGCTCGATTGGGTTCAACTAGCCAATTGAAGTTAGTTTTGCAATGTCAATGATTTGAGATGTTTGTCCATATTTTTGGAGCATGGGGAAGATCAAATTAAGGCAACACCCATGTCACAAGTGTACTAGGTACAGTCAAGGCCAATAATATAAATTTGGTTGGAAGAAAAAAGGTCGTGCATTGCTTAAAATATTCAAACCATGCCAAAGTATCATATATATATATATATATATATATATATATATATATATATATATATATATATATATATATATATATATATATATATATATATATATATAAGGATTCTATAAATTAATACTTTAACCTATTGAATTAAATAAATTAAATTAAATTAAAAAATATTAAATTATCCCTATTCAAAATGAGGGGGGTTTACAATCTACCCACCTTAAAATAATTGCGTTCTCATAATTAAGAATAAATTTACTCTAGGATTCTATGAAGACATGGTAACTAAGGGCAGTTCTAAGGTCATACTTGCATCCTCGAATAAGTGAGGATAACGTTATCGTATAATATCCTCTCGCTTCCAAGTGGATTCGTCAGGAGAATAATGCTTCCAAGCTACCCGAACCAGTCTGATCGTCTGACCCCGCAACGTCTTCTCACCAGTATCCAATATCCCAACAAGATGATTCCCTCCTGGAGCTGGTGGTCTGACTCCTCCAACTCTCGTCTGTGGTGCTCCTGGTGCTGGATAAGCTAGCCTAAGTAACTGTTGGGCTGATCTCGGTGCTGATAAAGCCTATCGGTGTACCATCCGTGCTCCTTCTCGATGCTCCATACAATCTCTGGCTGAATGCTGGTCTGAACTGCGAAGCAAACACAATCATAATCTACGTCGGCATTCCTTGGCAAGATGGCCTACCTTGACACAATAATAAAAAGTAGGGAGTCATGGTGCTGGTGTTGGTGCTAGAAAGGCTGGTCGATAAATCATCGGTGCTCCTCTCCGTTGTTCCATACAGTCTTGTACAGAGTGTTGTCCCGATCCGCAAATAAAGCATAGTCCTAACTTGCGTCTGCACTCGCTCGCCTGATGGCCTTACTTGCCACATTATTGACATATAGGCAGTGTCGGTGGGGTTGCTCTGGGTGGCTGGTGCATGTGAGATATCTTTGCAGCTCCTTCTTGTGGTACTCGAGCTGGTGCTAGTGTGTGCGACCGTTTCAGGCTGGACACTCTCCTGTTGACGCGTTCTATGTGTCGAGCCGCTACAAGGACGTCTGTATAAGAAGTAGGTGCAACTGAGCCAATCAATCTCTGTAACTCAAAGCTCAGTCCGTCAGAGAATTTCTCCGCATTCTCTTCTTATGTCAGAATC